>CATIWO010784013.1:0-32215 GCA_949673435.1 Macaranga tanarius | reverse complement strand
ATATTTACTAGAGGTATTATGAACATAGGCAGCACAACCCCAAAGTCTTAAATGGCTTATGTTGGGTTTTTGACTAGTCCATAACTCATATGGAGTAGTTGTGACAGACTTAGAGGGCACACGGTTTAGAACGTAAGTGGCAGTAAGCAATGCATCTCCCCAATAGGAAATAGGCAAATTTGCTTGTGCCATTATAGATCTTACCATATCAAGAAGAGTCCTATTTCTTCTTTCAGTAACTCCATTTTGTTAAGGAGTTCTAGGAATTGACAACTGATGCTCAATTCCTTTTTCATCATATAATGTTTTGAATTCTTCATAAAGATATTCATGACCATGGTCGGTTCTCAAAGCTTTAATCCTTATATCTAATTGATTTTCCACTATATTCATAAAAGTCTTGAAGCAACTCAAAGCTTCGGATTTATGGGATATCAAATAGATGAGACCATATCTTGAATAGTCATCTATGAAGGTGATGAAGTAGTAGGCCCCATGCCTAGCCCTCACATTCATTGGACCACATACGTCGGAATGAATTAATTGCAAAGGAAATTCGGCTCTAGTTGCTTTACCAAATGGTTTTCTAGTTAGTTTTCCTTTAAGGAAATACTTACAAGTAGATAATTCAACTTTTTCTAAATTATCTAAGAGGCCTTGTTTTGCTAATCGACTCATTCGATCTTGGCTAATGTGATTTAATCTAGTATGCCATAAATGCATATCAACTTCATGATCATGTGAAGAAGTAACTAAAGAAAAACTAGCATTATTATTGAAATCGACATAATCAACATCCATAACAATGTAACCATCTAGTACAAAACCAGAACCATAAAATATTGTACCCAAACACAAACGTACATTATCATCACAAAAGTACCAATTGAAACTAAATTTCAATAACACAAGAACATATACTAAATTTCTACGAATACTTGGAGCATAGAGAATATCATGTAGGAGAAGGGTTCGACCACCACGTAAAACTAATTTATATGTGCCTATTCCCTTAACTAAAATTCTTGCATTATTTCCCATATATATCCATCTCTCTCCGTCAGGTACTCATCGAAAATCTACGAAGGTCCCACGATCCTTCGTTATATGGTCGGTTTCTCCTGAATCAACAATCCACAAAGGATTAAATTCAGTTAAGAACAGAGAACTAGATACACAGGCTTCACTCACATATGAGTAAATGGGGTATACCTTCTTAGGCCCAATGCAATCTCTTGCATAGTGCCCCTTTTGTTGACAGTTGTAGCACCTCACACGTGCAACATTGGTCTTTCTCTTATTCTTTGACCTTACTTTCTTCTTATGTTCTTGCTTTTTCCTTTTAGGCCCTTTAGCCTTCCCTTTGCCTTGGTTCTTGTGCTTGTTGCTGTTGGAACTTGTTCCAGCAGAGGAGCTTCCTTAGGCGTAATGCACTTGTGCATTAACTTTGACCAACGTAAGTTGATCTTCCTCTAACTCCAAATGTCGCGCAGCATCCTCAAAGTTCCTTATATTCTTTGAGTGTGTTAGGTGCATCCTCATGTGCTCCCAACTATTAGGCAAAGAGCGGATGACAGCTTGAATCTTTTGCTCCTCAATCAACACATGACCGGCATCATTCAACTCACTGATCATATTGGACATCTCTCTTAGATGTTTCTTCATTGTATGATCAGGACATTTCTTGTAGGTGTCGAACTTAATGGTCAATGAGCAGAGCTTAGTCAAAGACACACCTCCAAACTTCTCCCTCAAAGCATTCCAAAGTTCCATCACATTCTCATACCTTTTTAATTGCTTAGAAATGTCATCATCCTTCGCACTAAGCAGAATGATGCGAGCAGATGAATTCTTCTTTTTCCATGTTTGGTACGCCTCTCTATCCTGCCTATGCTGGATAGTGGATCCATCCTCAAGCTCAGTCATAACAATATTGAGCATGTCAAGAACCTCTTGTTCTTCAAGCACATATTGAATTTTCATGCTCTAGACCTCATAATTGTCCCCATTCAACTTGAGGTCCTTGTTAAGTTCAGCAATAATGGACTTGGTGGCAGTTGTCATTGTTGATCCTTGTGATCTTCAATGATTAATGGTTGCACTTCGTTAGGAGAACAAGAAATACACACAACTAATATGCATCCAACATATTAACTAATAAAATCTCCCACTAGACCTAGAATCGAAGAGGTCACTATGTTTCCAATTACCATCCAAGTTCTAATGTTTGATATTACTAGTTAAAAGATTATGCATATTAGTAAAGATTATTGGATCAAACTTTTAATTTCTCTAACTCTAAAGTTTTATGATCACATAATTGGTCCTTTGCATAATAATTTCAGATCATGCAATATATTAACATATTCAAATATTGCAAATAAACACAATTAAATAAGTAAAATAAAAAATTACATTTATTGATAACATGTTCTCAAACATTTATTAAGAAATTGTAAAAGAAACCAAAACCGTAAATGATCATCCAAATCCAACAATCATAACAAAATAATGATGTACTAAACATCATATGATATCACTAAAATAATAGTTACTAAAACTATTTTAAGGAACTGTTGCATTGGGCATATAAATGTCCAATAAGGGGTGAGACCTATAGAGACTATATTTGAGCTCATATGGCATATAGTAAAGGATTTCCCTTCTGTATTGTAGACGCTTCACAATTCGTCCACTCCTTAGGACCATGTTCTCAGGAGGAATTACCACTCTCATCACTCCTCGTCTTGATATGATTTTCAAGAATGCTCTTATAGCATCCATATAGTCGTGATTAATCTCATTAACTTACGCTTGATGTAAAACTTGCCCATAATCCCTAAGATTTAGGGTCTTTATCATATCAGACATCAGACCATCGAGGTCATGGCCTCGAGAGTAACCACCATATAAAATGCACTTTCGCATCTTTCCATGGACACGTACAATATGCTCAATTAATGCATCAATATCATCAAAACGCCTCATAGTCTCCATCTTCATCTTACGAATCTCTTTTCTAAGATTATAGATCTTTCGCAGATAAAATTCAATCCTAATCACTGTGGGTACAGGCACAATGACTCCTTTTCTATACACAATACATAAAAAGAATTTTAGTTTATCGCACAAAGTAATAATCTAAGGATAATTGAAAATTTATTTTCAATTAATATCATTATTCATGGAGACAATAATAAAAAATTCCAAAAATACAATTTTAAAATTCTAATTTTCATAAATTATATTATTGAAAATAGAAAATAATATTTAATTTATTTAATATTTTTTACAACAAAGGAAAAAAAATTAAAATTATTTTCTGCAAGCTCAAAAATTTATAATAATTATCCCACAAAATTAAAAAAAATTAAAATATGCATACTGGAAAAAATAGGGATCAAAATGAAGTTTTGTACAAGCTGCACGCACCCTCACGCGCCACCAGATGTGCCCTCACGTGCGTCACGCGCCTTCACGTGCTGATCATAAAATATTTTTTTTAATTGATGTCACGTGTCACAATGTGATTGGTCCATGTCGTGCCACGTGTTGACATGCTACTAGTCCTAAGTGCTGACACAACGGCCATATCATCGCCACGTGTCACCAGTATGCTGACGTGTCTACCACATAGCAGACATGTCATCTGCCATGTGTTTGCTGACTCAATGGCTTTTGCTCAAGTGGCAGAAGCCTATTGGACAGCGTGGCTCGAGCTACCCTATCAGCTCGCGCCACGTGTCCCGTTGACGTGTGAGTGGAGCCTTTGCTCCACTCACCAACGGTGGCGCATGCAAGCCACACGCCGCCTTCCCGGTCGAATCAGGCGTCCGGACTTTTTCCGGTAGGGGGTTTTCGGGTGTCCTCATCTCATTGGTAATGTCAAAACTTACAAATACCCATTCCTTAATAGTGATATCAATTTTGTACATAAAATTAAAAATTAAAACATGTATATGCACTACAAGACAAAATAACACAGATTTCCATAAAGTACAGTGCATAATCTAATGGACGAAAATCATACTTTTCAATTTAATTTTCAACAATATCATGCCAATAATACTAAATTATGTAGACATGCTCTGATACCAATGAAAAGAAAAAAGGGAAGAATAAGAAATCATAAAGAGATATAGATTACTGATCATTTTCTCTTGCAACGGAAACCGTGGTAAATATGTTGATCGGAGCCTTTACTACTAGAGCAAAGGCTATATCTTCACAATCTAAATATCAATGGAATGATCTAGAATGGGAGAAAATACACAGAGTATTTTGGTGTAGAAGGAGAGGGAAAAATTACGCAGAGTATTTTTCTGCGCAGAGAGGTTTACTGTATTCTGCGTGTGTTGTTTCTTCTTGGGTTTTTGGGTTGTATTACGTACATTAGACATAAAAATCATACTCTATAAAAGAGTAGTAAGTAGACTTCTATTAGGAGTCTTTTACACCCAATCCAAAACTTAAACAGATTAAGTCATGGGTGTATATTATCTAACAACAAGAATATACACTATCCTTAGGTTTCAAACAATTTCATAAAGTTCAATTAAAAAAAATCATAAAGTTCGCAGCTTCATATTCTTATTAATAGATGGAAGGTGCGAAACTTAGCAATTGCACTCTGTTGTAATGAAGAACCTTGTTTGCTTTTGCTTGTGCTTTTGGAAAATCATTAACTCTATGTTTCATCCCATTAGGGTAGGTATCAGTGACCGCTTTGCTTGTCATGAGTAGAATTGTCATTCATTTTTTATATAATGTTTTCTCTTTTGAATAAAATATAATGGAGCTCTCAGTGCTGCATTTTTAATTTTTTTCAATGTGTTTATGTATTTCATTCCTCCATAATTATAATCAATCTCAAAATTGTTCCTGGATCTTTTTTTTTTAAAAAAAATAGGAGAGATGATGATTGGTTTGCAGCATTAGGGAAATCATGCATTCACATGACCTGGAGCGACCGGGGTGCTAGATCACTTGAAGTATGCCATTTGTCTGAGTTATTAGTCTATTTCCTTTTTCTTATTTTTTTCCTCTAGTTGTACCTATTTGATATGTACATGTTCTTTCTTTTTTATCTCTATACCTCTTCCTTCTTCTTTGCCCTTCTCTTTATTTTAGAAACACATAAAATCTATCATGAGATAGGAAAAAGTTGAGAGTATTGCTTTTATAAATCATTATGCTTGGAAGGTATGCTATTTTATCATACATTTTCAAAGTGACGTGAGGCTTAAAACTTTTAGAAGGTATCTAGAGGGAATTTCTGTTTGGAAAACTTGATGCACTAATTGTGAAGCTTTCATTTTTGTATCCACAGAGTTAAATAAGCAAAAACAAGTTAGTGAAATTGAAAAGCATCCATGCGAGATTATAGTGCAAGACATTTTTTCTTTCTATTTTCTTTGTTCGAACCATACCTGTGGCACCTTCAAGTACCGCATGCAGTACACATACACATTTACCCAAAGAATAAATAACACATGGCATGATAAAAATTTCCTCAAAAGATATTCATATATATATACATAAATTTTTGTTCGATACATCAAAAATACCTAATACATATATTACATAGTGTTAAAAATATATACATAAACTCAATTACAAAATTGAGTCATATGCCAAAATGGTGAATGCTCATGAGGTTGGAGATGTTGACACCAAGCACGCTGTTGACCCACCTGAGCTCATAACTAAACCAAGCTTTAAGCTTTAACCAAAACAAGCCCCTAAAGCTAGGCTATCTAATACCTGAATACCACAATTGCAAAGAAATGAGCTTGCGACTCAATAAGTAATTATTAAGATAAGCATATATAAAATTCTCCTCAATAACTAATTAAGGAAAATATAATAAAACAACTAAAAGTGGACTACACGGCCGTGTATCAACTCGTGTAGTCTACTGGTTCAAAACCTCCATCGGGACCTGGCTTGAAACACAACCATATCTCCATCACAGCAAGGACTGGCGAGCGCCAGTGTCTGCTCGTAGCTAGAAAATTTCTAGTGGACACGCCCGTGTCTCACCATACGGATTGAGACACGCCCGTGTTCACAACCTGAAAATAAATTTTCATAATCCCAAGCACTCCACAACCATTCACAAATCCATATACTCAACATGCATACATATTCATACAAAATGCTACAATGCACATTTCTACAATACTCAAGCATTCCATCACCAACTCATAATTCCATAACATCAAGCAATCTAGCAAGTGCTAGCATAATTAAATGGGTGTTCATAACTCGATATCTACACCCTATCAATCATCAAAGTTCTCAATTCATCAATCTCACAATAAAACTTCATTCAACACTTTATATATATGCATAATGCAAACAATGCATGATTATGCTTGTTAGTATCCGGCCGAAGTTTTCAACATACGTCATACACATTTCACACAAAGCTCACTTTTTCATTTTTCATATTTTTCATATATATAAGTGGCCAATCCTGAGAGTCTCTGCCTAGCTCAATCTCAGATCTCACATGTTATATATATATATATATTATATGAATGGCCACATTTGAGACTCTCTGTCCAACTCAGTCTCAGATCATGGAGGCTCTCTGCCCAGCTCACTCTCCACACTCATACGTTATCCTCACATTCCTCACATTTCTCACATTATGCATGTGTAATTCATCATTCTTACAATATATATATAAACCATACCACATCAAGTGGCTTGCGCACATAGCTGCAAATCTTCACAATTCATCGCAACATATGCTTTTATTCATAACAATTTACAAACGGAGAATAAACCGTTCATATACCAAAAATAAACCGAAAGTATACCAAAATCATATGCCATATATATGTCATTCATATACCAAAAATATACCAAAAATATACTAACAGTATACCAACATCATATACCATATATATATTTCATATACTAAAAATATACCAAAAGTAAACCAACCATATACCAAAAATATATATCATTATTGCCACCATGAATGGCATACACAAATCAACACAGTCAAATAATTATAGTTACTTGAAAGTCAATATATGTAAGCATTATGTTAATAATTACTTACCTACAAGCTTCAACTCCTTAAATAAAAGCTCCTCCTATTGTGTAGGGTCTCCTCTACCTCTTTCACTTCCTACACACGATTACATGCCAATTCAACAAGCAAGCATTACAATTCATTCCAAATTCACCAATTGTAATTAAATGCTCAAAGGTTCAATGTATCCAAATAATTCACCCACATGTCCAAAAATCATGAAACTAATACTGAAGCTAGACATATGAGTCTACTTCAAATTCCAATTAGAATTTCTTAATTCAGACATGTATGAAATTAATTATGGATTTTTGATTAAACCCTGGCAAAACAGAGGTGATAGCATAAGCAAGAAAATGACGAGCCCTACTAGTTAACCTTAACAGCAAAATCAGCTCTGGCTTAAAACACAAAAGTTGTAGAGAACACTCTGAAGTTTCTAAAGAATCCAACCTTGCTTAAATCAGAGCTCTAGAACTCGAGTTATGATCAAAACAATAAGACTAAAAAATAGAAGAAACATACCCGAATTTGCCAACAATCACAACTCAACTAAAAACAATTAAATACATAAAGAAAACTTACCAAATAATTATTTAATAGATATAAGACCTTCTATAGCTTCCTAAGGCAATGAATTGCTAGCTTATGCAAGATTGAAAACTCTCCAAAAACCCTTCAAGAACCTCTCTTCTTATCCTTCACCAAATCTTTACAATTCTTACACTCCCACACAATTAAATATACACAAATTACTCTAACCAATCACAAAATGCCAATTGCCCCTCCTCTAAAGTCTTCTATAATAATTACCTATTATCACATACAAACCATACAATAATAATAACAATAATAATAATAATAATAATAATAATAATAATAATAATAATAATAATAAAACTAAATAATTATGGTATATATCACCGAAAACCCTCCTTAACTCTTTAATGAATTTGGTAAACTACATACTAGCCCACAATTTTCTAATTTGACAATTCACTCCAAACTTTCCTTCTAATTTGGTCCCTCTCTAATATACATACTCATATCTAATGCAATGAGATCCACTTATGTACTATGCATCATATGCAATACGCAATACATACGTCATGAATACGTATAAAAAAGGGCGGGTGTTACAATACCATAATTCTGGTATAGTATTATCTAAGTGCTGAAGATAAATTTTGAATGGATCTGTGCTTAACATACTTCACATAGAACTATTTGAGGACTGCATTTATCAGGGCCACTTAACTACTACATTACTGTCCATGAAAAGTTTTTTAACCAAGCTGTGAGATTTATAATTTATTATTGGGCTGATTATTCTTTTCCTTCCTAGGGTCTAAGTTTAAAAATCATGGAAAATGTTGAAGAGGCTGAATTTATTTTAGCCTATGGTATTGAAGCCTTAGGTAGCCATCCTGTGCCGCTTGTCCCGTGACCCTTGATGAGCTTGAGAAAATATTGGAGCGTTACGCTACTAAAGGAATTCCTATGATAGTAGCCAATCCAGATTTTGTAACTGTTGAAGCTAGAAACTTGCGTGTGATGCCTGGTAAAGATTTGTAACCTTATACTTTTGAGTACAAAATCTATAGTTTAAGCAAAAATTAACGTGAACCTTAATAGGAATCTCTCCAGTTTAAGCATCAATTGCTGATAACACAGCTCATGTTGGAGCTTAAAACTGTCTGCCATAAACCTTGAAATGGTCTTCTGTGTAACATAACTATATATTACTATTAGCAGTCATAGCATTGGTAGCACAGATCGCCATTTCTTTTAGTATGGCAATAGTTAATTCCTGGTGTATAGTTGGTAGATGATGGGAATTTTCTCCACTTTTTTCATCCTCTTTTGTGAGCTGGAGATAATAGGTCCAAAACTAGGGAAATAGTCTATTTGTAATTTGAGGTAAGTAGTGTAGTATTAATGTCCACAATGTGCTTACTGGCTGTTATGTTGTTAAATTAAATACATGAAGACTAATGAACTGACATTTTCAAATGAAGGATTAAGAATTAATAATTGATCAACATTAAGTGGCAAAGAAAAAAACATTATATTCCTTTTCATGAATGGAGCATGTTATTGGTCTTGTTGATATTTAATTTTCATAGTATTAAGGAGCAAAGTCAAGAATGATTTTTTTTTCTTTTGCAAAATGAATATTATTTGTTGGTGATGTTCTTAGTGAGACAGTTCTGTTGGGTGGTAAACTAGTTGGTACTCCAATAGATCTACATATTAACTTTGTAAAGATGAAGTCTATGTATTTATTGATCATTAGAGGTATTGACGACTTCTAGCAAAGATGATTTAATTGACTGTAATGAGGGATATCATTTTTGCTAGAGTGATTGTTTAGTTTGGACAACTCTAAGGCAATCACATAAATTTATTTGCTCATAGTGATATTTGGTCGCATTATATCTTTTTTTCCCTTATACATGCATATGCTTAGTTCTACTTGTCTAACATTTTTTTATGAAGTGGTTTGACTTGGGCTCCTCCAAACTTTAAGATGCTTAAATTATATATATATATATATATATATATATGTGTGTGTGTGTGTGTGTGTGCGTGTGTGTTTGTTTTAGTACATTAGACCCCTCAAAATTAATTATTAATTTTTTGTTGATATTGGTGCCCCCCAAAAAAGAAATTTTTTAGCTCTACCCCTACTTGTTGGCTCTAATTTTATTGTTGATTTACAATTTACTAAAATCAGAAATCAAACCCCGTACCTTTTGTGCAAGTGTGAATTTTTAGTGATTAGCTTTTCTGTAATATGAGTCGCTTTGATACTTTTAGGTACATTGGCTGCAAAATATAAGAAGCTTGGGAGTGAAGTTAAATGGATGGGAAAACCAAATAAGGTGATGGGCTATTTTCTTTAGTATAGGCACCACTGTTTCAACTTCACAGCTCTTTTTGCTATAGTGTTTTGTTTTTACTATTCTTTTCATTTTTTATTCAATACAAAACTTTTATGTTATTGGCAGATAATTTATAAATCAGCCATGGACATGGCTGGTGTTGATGCACTTGATTGTATTGCTATTGGAGACTCCCTTTACTATAATATTAAAAGTGAAAATGCAGCTGGAATTCAGTCAGCATTTATAACCAGTGGGATTCATGCCACTGAACTTGGACTCGGTAGTTTTGGAGAAGTAGCAGATTCATCTTCTCTACAAGCCCTTGCATCAAAGTATGATGATTATCCATCATATGTATTACCATTATTTACATGGTAGGAACTGGTTCCTAAGCATAATATCTGATGGTCTCATTCTTTAATTTTATTTTATGTGTTGAGTTTATATTTATTTAATTATCGGAAGATATGATTCATCCACATTAATAGCACCATGGTAAAATGATTGGGGTGTGGGAAATCCTGGTTGGCCTGGGGTTTGATTTCTGAAATAAAACGCATGCTTAGACGCTATTAGAGGAACAATGGATTCTTACCAAACCCTAGAGCAAGCTCTAGTGTTATGATACTAAATTCTCTGTTGTACTGTCCTGACTGCAAATTTATGCTCTCATAAGCTTTGCTCATGAAGTACAAAAAAAAAGGCTGTTCTTCCATTTCAGGATGCTTGTGAGTGCACCATGTAACATTATTGCCATGTTAATAGAATAATCATGATAATTTAGTCTCAGATCATCACCTTATCCCTCTTCCTCTCCCTCCCTCTCTCTTGCAAGAAATTATTTGTGAAAGATGAGACGACATTGTCATTTATGCAAAATTTTACTGAAGCGGCAGATGATATCAACTTCAGATTACTAGTACTGTAATGTTAGTTTTGTAATGAGAAATTACAATGTCAGTATTTCAGTGTGTTAGTTTGATCAGGAAACCATCATATGATTCTCATGCATGCTTGATGCAGATGAGATTGCATGTGCTTTCATGGACAAGTTTGAAAAACTACGATAGTGGCATTTTTATAATTACGGGTAACTTTGGAGTTTCGGATTTTGGCGAATTCAGAGCCCAATTGTATTGGAAACGGGTTTGATTATCCTTCCTAGAGGCTTAAGTGATTCAATTGGTAAGTAATTTGTAGGTTTTGGATTGCCTTGAGTTAGGTTTTAGAAGCTTCGGGTTTGATTATCCTAGTTTTTTAGTCTCTGTGTTTTCATCATAACTTGAGCTAAAAAGCTTTAAATTGAGCATGGTTTGATTCTATAGAAACTTTAAAGAGTTTTCTATAACTTTTTAGTTTTAAAGTTGAGCTGATTTAGGCTGTATCATGGTCGAACAAAGCTGTACATTTTATTGCTAAATTTGTTAGGATTTTTGACCTGGTTGTATTCAGCTGCTTATAGCTCTTTTTGTGGTTGCCCAATTGAGGTGAAATTTTAACAGCATAAACTAGACATATATATCTAAGAGAAAAATTTGAGCTCTAAATTCCTTTTTTACAATTCACATCAATTTCTCAAAGTTCACCCTGAAAGTTGTGTCTTTAGAATAGTTAAACTAGTTTTATAGAATTGAGCATATTAGCATATTTTTGCATATCTCATGGGGGCTGCATAATTAGGGCAGTATATAAACTTACTATATTGATGAGGTTTGAATATAATTATATGTTTTAGGTGCTACAAATGCCCAGAAGGGTGCTTGTACTAACTAGGCAGATTGGGAAGTCAATTTTGTTTGTGTGTAGGCTGATTTGTGAGTTAATGCTCAAGCCCTTCAAACTCTACATTTTCTATATATAGTAGTAATGAAGAAATTTTTTAAATATTGGTTTTATAAATCTGAATTAATGTTTTTGAATTACTTCAATCCAGTTTTGCTATATTTTCTATATTTTAACTACTTGATGATTTAATTGAGTTTGAAATCAGTTTGGTTCATTTCTTGAAGAATTATGAGGAATTGGTGGATTTTTTTTATGAATGCTTTGTTGGATTACAAATGTGTTGCAATATTTGAATGATTATTTGATGGAAATGATATTTGGTTTTGTATATTACCACTCTATATGAGATGTATGGATGTGCTAAGATGTTATATGCACATTTGTGATTGTGATGGTTGCTATTGCGCAATAGACAACAGGGCACTTGATTGCAGGACGGTGAAGGGAGAAGGGTCGTACCATGCTAATGTAGTCGAAGGGTTAGCCGTCAAGTGTGCTTAGAGAGTGTATTTGTGATGGCCTGTATATTATGGCTAGTTTGTGATGTTCATTTTAGGGATGGTTAATATAAAAAAAAATTATATTGATGTTTTACAGAGTGTGTTTTACTCAGTTAAACTTTATATATATTTAAAGTAAGAATTAGCTTGGTATTCTAAAGTGAATCATAATCTGATTTCAAATACTCTAGTTTCTCCTAATTTTGAGAAGTTTATTGTGCTTGGTTTAATTAAATATTTTTTGCTTGTAGCATCAATTCATTGAGTATTTTTGTACTAATTTTACTTTGTTTTCTAAACCTTTTCAAATAGGAGAACTTGATAGTGGACCCTTGGGCAGGGAGAGTTTTGTAGGCATATCATCTAAGGTTGGCCCAACCATTTTGTTTGATGCTGCTCTCATTTTGTGGTGTATTTTATGTAATGAAATTGTAAAACAATTTATAAATATGTTTTGTATATTGTAACTAATAATAAATTATTATGAATATTTCTTTTATTAGTATTTTCAAATATTAGTGAAATTTTATATCTACATAAACTTTACTTATTTATTTTAAAAATGTTTTCCCAAGTGGTTTGGAAAGTAGTTTTCAGTGTCCATTATGGGCTTTGTGAGGCAGGATAAGACACTAACCATCCACCTCGGGCTATATGAGATGGGGTGTGACAATCATAATTCATAATTCCTTTTTAAAGCATAATAAGATTTAGATGCATTCTTATTAAGTGTAGAGCACTGCACGATAAGTACGAGCAGATATCCATGTGGCTAGTACTATCATCATACCAAAGGTTATAATATTTCATTTATTCTTATGCCAATTTATTCCCAAAGATTGTGCCACACTATACTAAAGTTAAATATCATAATTTTAAATGTCATATCCTAGACACACTCTTACATCTGATCTTAAGGTGAAATGTTGTGTCCTAGACATAATTCACCAATTCATTGAACTCAACCATATCCCAAACATAGACTTACTATCTCTTAGAAATATTTGTGCTTATGCTCAAAATTATCTCACTAATATTCTCATAGCATCATCATCATCATCATCATCATCATAATTACAATTATTCATTCTATGTTCTTACAACATCGTCGTTATTAACACCCATTTTACCTTTTTATCTATCCTTTATAGATGCCTTAATTTGTTTTAATTTTTTTAAGATGATTTCAACTCTAAATTAGAAATTTGAAAGTTAATCGTACTCTATTTCCAGAATAATTTAATGTTTGTATTCAATACTTTACACTTTATTTAGAATTCCTTTATTTTTTTAAATGATTTATTGTACTTATAATTATTTAATTTTATGTGCTTAGACAACTTTTGAAATGTATTTTATGATTAAATTATGTTAAAGTTTGAAAACCATCCTTAAAATACTTAAAATAAACTCATATTTATATGAAATTAATGGATAAAGGCTTTGGGGTTTGGCCACAACAGCGTAGAAAAGTGACATAACTGTGAGTGTAAGTTTTCAACAGTCAGGGATCAGGTACAGTTATGCATGTTTTTGACATAGCCATGTGTCCACTTAAAATGTGAAATTTCGACAGTCAAGTCTTAGACACAGCCGTGCACAACAGTCTGCAGGTGCACTCAACTAGCTTTTGTGCACATTTTACATTACCAAAAGTTAGTATAACTTAGCCACCTTATGTTCATCATTTTACTCATATTTTAACATACCTTGAGGCATGTTTTGAGCCTTAAACATCTCTTATACAAGGAATATTCAATAATATATTATTAAGTCATTAATATGTATGCACTCCTTTACTTATCATGACATAATACATGAGTAGAAACCTTCAAAATTAATATACAAAAAATAAACCATTTTCAACAAGTTTTCATAAAAAAGATTAAGAGAGATAATCATTAAGGAAATGAAGGTTTCAGATTCATTAAGAGGCTCAATTCAAAGTTCAAACATCAACAACTAAGAAAACACAAAAGGAATCGATTAAAAGGTTTTGAAAGGAATGTTCACTCACGATTTTATCTAGTTGTTCCTAACCTTTTCTAACTTTAAAAGAATCCTTATTCTATCACAAAAAGTTCCTAAACAAAGATTAGCAACTTGCTATAAAAATCATACCTAGAACACTAACTCTTGACGTGCATGCTTAGGCTAAAATTCTACTTGCTTACTGTTGATACCCAAATTTTAATAATAGTCCTCCAAAGCGGTCCTATGATGAAATTATTTCACTCGAGAATGCAAGAAAACTGTGGTTGGAGCCCTAAAGATGTACTTTGACCACCCAAAATCCTAAAACCAAATCCCTTTCTACTCCAAAACTAATAAAGTTTCAAACTTTAGATCCGCTTTAAGCATAAAAATCCTAAAAAAGACCAAAAAGACCTTAGAGGACTTATGCGGGGTCATTCAGATGACACCTTAGCACAGAGAAGCCACCTTAGTGCCACTAAAGTGACACCTCAGCATTAAGGAGGTTCCTCTATGCCTTGAACTAGCGACCAGACAACCAAAACTTCAGAAATGACAACGTAACTTCAACTGAAAATATGTATACGAGAATTTATTTAAGTCTTTAACATAGAGATTAAAGATATAAAATGTTCTAATTAAACCAATTATAAGAATGCTTTTAGAAATTTACAATAAGAATGTTCAAATGAGAATGACATTAATAATTCACAAAAGTGATAATTAAAGAACGTTATGGAAAACAGATGTGGAAAGAAAGGCATGAGAAAATAAAAATGATACATGAATATACGATAACTTTTAAAGAATGATATAATAAGCACAAGCATATATAGCACTAAGAGTTAGTAAGACCATGTCTGAGATAAGGTAGGGTTGGTAAATGAGTACAGCCAATGCCTAGGGCCGGGTGCATATTCTACGTTGTAGATGTAAGTCCATGTTTGGGATATAGTGAGATTGGTAAGTGTGTATACCTGATGTTTAGGGTCAGATAAAAATTCTACCTTATAGATGTAAGTCCATGTCTGGGATATAATATGGTTGGTAAGTGCGTATAGCTGATACTTGGGGCTGGGTGCATATTCTACCTTGTAGATGTAAGTCCATGTCTAGGACATGGAAAAATTGGTAAGTGTGTATAGCCGATGCCTGGGGCCGGGTGCACATTCTACCTTGTAGTTGTAAGCTCATATCTGAGGTTTATGTATAGTTGTTCTCTAGAGCCGAATATTTTTTTATTTAGGATTTGACATTCAAGTTACTATTGGCTTAAGTACTGATCACACTTAAGTAATCATATACATACTAACTTTATTATATTGCTTTTGGTATAGTGATGGTCCATACTATATCTGATGTCATTGTTACATTTGTATAGTTTACTCTGACATTGCTCTTATGATGAACTATTCTATGAAGCTATGAGACTATGTTGCAGTAAGTTGTTTTATTAAAATTAATATTTGAGCCTTTATTATATTACGTAAAGCAAAGAAAATCTCGACGGGTGACTGTGAGATAGTGCTCGTGAGTTGTAAGCAAATTTTATTAAAGTAAATATACCACTAAAATAAACATTAATATATGTCATTTAAAATAACAATATTATTATTATCTATGATCTCATTCCAAGTTGTGTTCTGGAGCTTTCTTCTATTGAGTTATCGACTTTCTTGACAATATCGAGATTTATAGAATTATTTCATTTCTTGAAACTCTATTCACTCATTGATTATTTTCTCTTGGAAATACTCACCACTCCTTTTTATGAAATTTTTCAGAGTAACACATTATTATGAGTAGCTATCTGGAAGATAGCTTGGTGTATAGTAGGTGAAGTAGGTATAGTGGAGAACCTTAAGAGTGTTGCTCTGTTAGAATATTTGGTAATGGATATGTTATAGGTTTGAGAAATTTGTATTCAATAGTTTGTAATATGAAATTTATGTATAATAGAGAAGGAGAATTTTAGAATAGTTTTTATGTAATGCATATTAGTGGAGTATATTATATTTATATGTCTAAGTTATAAGAGATAACCAGTTAATGGATAAGATAGAAGTAATTGTAGCACCCACAAACACAAGCATACATGTGGCCACATATTGAACCATACATGTGACAAAAGAAAAATTTTGCAAATAGAATGTACATATCTATGTACTCATACATTGTCTATTACTCAACTTATTCATTACACAATCTAAAATTCATACATAGTATCATTACAAAAATGCCATATGAAAATGCAGATGGGTATAACTGCACTAAGCTCACCTCTGGCCCACCTAAGATCACTTTCAAATACAGACTCTAAGCTTGATCTATCTATGCCCTGAAAAAAATATGGATGCAAAGGGATGAGCTTGCAACTCAATAAGCAATTATTAATACAACACTATATATAGAACTTCTCAAGAACTAATTAAGGTAAACATCAAACTAAATTACATATTAAGTGGGTAATGATCTAATATTAAACATAACATATTATTTAAAGGTGTACTATAAATGTATGCTTGAAAATCTTAGCCATTGCAAGAAATTGGAATCAATTTGGGGTCAAAATGAAATAAAAACAACACCAGGTTGCGCCTAGAGACTGGCGATCGCCAGTGGCTCACCTGGTTTTAGAGACTGGCAATCGCTAGTAGCTTGGCATGCGAGTAGAGTCTGGCGATTGCCAGTAGCTGATTCTTACTACTGAAATAATTTCCTCCAAAAATACAACAATTCATACAAATTATAATCCCCATATAAGGTATAACACACACACTATTAATAATCATCATTTCAATACCAAATGTTCTTTTCTATTTAACATAAACCAAACATATACAAAAAGTATAATGAAAATATACACAACGTATACACAATTTAGTTTATTCTCATGTCATACCCTTTTGTATGTCACTTTAATCCTTCATATCTTTGCATTCACATACAATTCACATATAAACTGGAATTCAAACATTTATATATAAGCATGAATGTAATGAACATATATTAATACATATTTGGTATTTGGCCGAAACCATTGTCATATAATTTCCTCACATATAGCCAACTTAGGCTTTTTCCTCATAATCATATTTTTCACAAGTGGCCACATACTGAGACTATCCTCCCGGCTCAGTCCCAGATCTCACATTCTCATATAATTTTTGGGTAGCTATTCGTCCAGCTTAGCTTTCCCATATCTCACAATTAATATATTCACTTGTGGCCACTACTGAGACTATCCGCCCAGCTCAATCTCAGATTTCACAAATAGTGGAGGCTATCCACCCGACTCAGCCCCACTATCATATGTATACCTCATATTTTCACACAATCATTCAATATTCACATATGTACACATCAATGATATTTTAATTGCCATACTTCAATTCTTACCACATTCAATCAACATATTAAATCATAATTCACAATTCTCACAATCAATACGTCCCATTCCATACCACATCAAATGGCTTGCACAATCCAATATAATAATACAACCATTATATATAAGAGAACTAATATGTATATACATTATATTAATAATCAATTAATCAAAAGTGCTTCCAACTCTTAAGTGGAGAAGAGCTTCTCCTAATGAGTGGTGTCTCCTCTATCCTTTTTAACTCCCACATACAACCACATATCAATCTCACATAATAAGCATGGCACTTGCACCCAAACTCAACTAGGTGCAACTTAATGCTCAAAGTTTGATATAACTAAATAATGCACATACAAGTCTAATGATCATGATTCCTCTACTAATGTTAGAATTATAAATCTAATATAAATTCCAATTGGAATTACTCAATTTAGACATGTATAGAATTATCTATGAATTGTTGAACAAATCGGGTGAAACAGGGCCATCAGCATGAGCACTAAAATGTCAAACCCTATTAGACCCTGCTAACAATGGATTCAGTTCAAGCACAAAACATAAAAGTTGTAGAGGACTCTTTAAAGTATCCAAAGTATCTAACCTTGCTCAATTTGGATCTCTGCAGCTCAAGTTATGGTAAAAACCCTAGAATTGAAGAAAGAGGAAAATAGAGCATGAATTTACAACAATCAAAACTTATTTTCAATTATAAAAAATGCATGTAAAGCTTACCAATTGATGCTCCAATAGGCTATATACCTCCTAGAGCTTCCCAAAACTATTGTTGGATGAGTAGAACAAGATCAAAATCTCCTAAAACCTCTCAAAAATCACTGCTCTTCTTCCTAATAGAATTCTCTACAACACTACTAACACACATACATACACCCACAAACACATAAACATACACCAATCACAAGCTCCCATTTGTGCACTAAGGTGTTCCCTTTAATAAATGATTAATCTTAATTAAAGAATAAAAGTCTAGATTGTTATGGGAATTATCACCAAAATTCCCTATTAACACCTTAATGAAATGGGAGTATTACATAATAACCCCTAACTTCCTATTGTGACAATCTAATCTCACTTCCTTTACAATTAGGTCCTTCTCTATAATTCATACATATACCCAAACTTAAATAAAATCCATTACTCTACTCTATATGTAATGGAAGGTATGATGCATAAATAACGTATCTAAGATAGTGTTACAGTAATACTCGGCCACACCAATACTTAAGTTAGGTAGGTCAAGTGTGTGACCTTCTAATATGGGTATTAGTGGGGTTGGGTGGTATTGGGTAGTGGTGACAATGGTGATTTGGGGGCTTGCAGCATCAGGCTTTAGATGCATCCTCTACAACATTTGCAGAAAATAAGAACGAGAGAAGGCATTCATTTAAGTTGAATGATTTTACTCGATGAGAAAATGATATATTAAGCTAAACGTTAATTCTTTGTTGGTGCAGGAAAAGGTGATGGATAACAATAAAAAGCTTGATTGTTAATGGCAAGATGATGTATTCCTTTGTTAATACTTGGATGGCTCATTGTATATGGTGCTAATGGGGTAGTAGTGGTGCTAATGTGTTGTGGTGGTGGTTGTTTCAGGTGGGTGGTGGTAGTTTTAGGTGGGTGGTTATGATCGGTATTACATGGTGATAATTTTTTTAATTAAATAGATAAACTTTATTCTAATAGAAAAGGAGAGAAACAAAAAGGAAAAAATATAATTGTAATTATTATTTAATCTCTTTCACTTGTTGTAGTTAGGATGTATCATTCACTTTCCCAATTTTAGGTTAAATTGCCAAAATTAAAAATTTTAAGGATGAAATAGCCAAAAAAGTTAATTTTGGGGTTAATTGCACCTTGGATGATAGTTCAGGGGGTAAATTGTCACTTTAGCCTATATATATATAAGCCTATATTTTAGGCTTTTGCTATAGTACAAATATTTGCACCGGTATAAATGAAATTACAACCGTTAGATTAGTTTTTATTTAATTACAACCATTCATTATTTTGGTGTATCAATACCCTATAAAATATATCAATGGTTCTAATTAAATGACAATTAATCTAATGGCTAATAGTTTTATTTGTACCAGTGTAAATATTTGCATAGTAGAATGACTCTTTATTTTATATTAATACTAAAAGATATTGTTGCTTGATACTTTTAGGTATATTGGCTGCAAAATATGAGAAGCTTGGAGGTGAAGTTAAATGGATGGGAAAACCAGATAAAGTGATGGGCTATTTTTTTAAGTACAGGCACCATTGTTTCAACGTTACAGCTCTGTTTGCTATAGTGTTTTATTTTTGTTCTCCTTTTACTTCAATACAAAACTTTCATGTTATTGGCAGATAATTTATAAATCATGGCCGGTGTTGATGCACTTGATTGTATTGTTGTGGGAGACTCCCTTCACCATGATATTAAAGGTACAAATACAGCTGGAATTCGGTCAGCATTTATAACTGGTGGGATTCCTGCTACTGAACTTGGACTTAGCACTTTTAAAAAGTAGCAGATTCATCTTCGGTACAAGCCCTTGCATTGAAGTATGTTTCTTATCCATCATATGTATTACCATCATTTACATGGTAGAAACTGGTTCCTAAGCACTGTATCAGGTGATCTCATTCTTTAATTTTATTTTATGTGCTGACTTTATATAAATTAATTACTGTAAGATAAGATCCATCAACTACATTAGTAGCACCATTGTAAAATGGTGAGAGGGGAAATACTGGCTGGCCTGAGTTGATTTTGGAAATAAGACATATGCTTGAGGCTATCAGAGGAATAATGGATTCTTACCGAACTCTAGAGCAACCTCTAGTGTTATGATGCCAAAAACAATTTGTATATTTTATTCTCTATTGTATTGTCTTGACTGCAAATTTATGCTCTCATGAGCTTTTCTTATGAAGTGCTAAAAAAAAAGAAGAAAGGTTATTCTTCTACCATTGTAGGATGATTGTGAATGCACCACGCAACATCAATGCCAAGTTGATGGAATAATCATTGATAGTGGATAATGATCCTCTCAGCTCCAGCTGGACAAGTGGCCTGTAAGAACCAAAGACAAAAGCTACAGGGCCTAGGATATCCCAAGGCCCCTCTGATGATCAAGTTAGTGAACTTCTTGAGAGGATGGAGTCATGAATTAGAGGAGGAGTGCTGGATGATGGTGAGCAGAAGAGAGATGAAGCTATCTCTGATGAATATGTATTTCTAGAAAAATAGGGTTTTCAGCATGAAGAAAAGAGAGAAGTCAGAGCATGAAGGAGAGAGAAGAAAAAATGTTATCTTAGAAAAAAAGAGGCAAGCTTACCATTATGGTTACCAAACTTAAATAATTAGTATTGTACTTGAAGAAGATAATGGAGGCCACCTACCTCTGAGACAACAGTGGTTTTGGTAGGGATCTCGAGTGTTGTATAACCAGTGGGTTGGTGGCGTCAGAGTGATGGTGACAGGTGACCGCCACATTTAATGCACTCTAATATGGAGGGTCAGACTGTGAGTTTCCTGAGGGGATCTGTGCTTCCTGAGTAGGCTTCGTATTTCCTGAGAGGAATTTTCCTTACATGTTGGGTTTAACTAGCTATCGGGTGAATGTCTAAGCAGAGCAGTTGACAAGTCAAATGACCAATATGGGTCCCACTGGAGAGATTTGCAGACCCTTGTCTTACACATGGTGGTTTCTAATTGGTTAGGTATTTTTGTGTATCATCAATAGTCCCCCCTCTTAGTCCTAAGACCGAGTGAGGAGGTCATAAGAAAATTCCCATGTGGGAATCCCTTCAGGTAAGTTGGCTCTGAGATGTTCGTCGTTTCGCAGCGTAGGGGAAAAATGTACACATTCCTTTTTATGGGATGCCCTTACTATGGAAGTAGTGGCGTGAGTTTTTAGGCATGATAATGGGTCAGCTGGCGCCTCAACTACCCTGTCTTGTCTAATAATGGCTGTTGCAAGAGGGATTTAAATTTTAAACTCCCAAAGTTTTTGGGAAAATTGAATTTTGGGAAAATAACCGTCATCATTGGGTTTAATCTTTACAAATTTTTGTTTTAAAGCCCAAGGGGAGGTAAATAAGCAAAAGAAATGGCAGACGGTTATACTTCACTTTTGGGAGGCGATTTTCTTTATCTTCTTCTTTTTTACTTTTCAGTGTCTTATGTGTTTATCAGTTTAGGTATGTCTTCCTCCCCTTTCCTCTTTACGCTTTTGATATCCCCCCTTTTTTACACCATGAGTTGTGGGCTTGAACTATCCCAGTTTGTTTCCACTAGTACGATTAAACACTTTCTACGGGTGTTAGGGGGCAGAAGCTACCTAAAGGAGGCAATCTCCATTAAAGCCCCAATGAAGGACGAGAGGTTGTGCATTCCAGAGGGTTCCACTGGTATATTGAACACTGAAAGGGAAGAGAAGGATATGGTTTTCTTCATGAAACAAATCGAGTTTGGCTTAGATTTGCCCCCTTCTCCCTTTAGTGTAAGAATTTTTCAGTTTTACCATAAATGCCCAGGGTTCATCATGCCTCACGGCATTCTTCTAATTTTTTTCCCCATCTTGTGTGAGAAGTTGGGAGTTGTCATAACTATGAATTTGTTTAGAGTGTTTTTTGATGTCAAGAAAATCTCCAATGGATTTTGTACAGTCCATAGCCATCAGGGTTTCTTCATTTTTAGAAACATCCCTGATGTAGATAAGTCATGGAGGTTTAAGTTTTTGATAGCTAGGTTAAAGGAGAATGGGCCTCTGTCAAAATGGGATTTCGAGATAAGCCTTAGGGAATTGCCTGAGGATACAAAAAAAGCTCTCGAATTAAGTGATGACGAAAAGATAGACTTTGAAAAGATTATGGGGGAAAATAAGGTTTTCGATGTTCAGAGGGTTTTGGCTGGGTATCCTCTGAGTGATTCCTGTAGGTTCATTATTTGCTCTGCTTCTAATTGATTGTTGTTGTCGCTGCTATCACTTATATATTTATGGAATGTTTTGTAGTTGTATAAGAAAATATGAGTTTCTCAAGACCGGTGAAGTTCTTATTATCCTCTGAGGAAGTTGCCCGACTGGCTAAACAATATAGCCAACAAGCTGTAGGGGCCCCCAATGAGGCCTCAGGGAAAAGCTCTGAAGTTTCCTTGAAATCTAAGAAGCCAGCTTCTTACTCAGGAGTAATGATGAGGGGAAAAGCTGCTGGGATAGTGATTAAGGAGGTGCCATCGGAGCAACCTAAGGAGGTGAAAATTAGAGCCCTTTCTCAAGGTAGTAAGGGGAAGGGAAAAAGGGTGGCTCTGGGAAAACCTGAGGAGGTCATCAGTTCTGATTCTGAGGAGGAGGTAGGGGAACGCCTCAAGAGGAGGAAAAAGATGGCTTGGTTAGCCCCACACACAGCCATGGAGAGCTTGAGCAAGATGGCCATGGTAATAGCGCGAGAGAAACAACCTGAAGTGGACTTATCCGCTACTTTTCTGGCCAATCTTTACCAGATACTACTGTACAGGAAGTGGCTTCCTCCCTGATCAGTAGATATTTGGGTGTCAATTTTTCCATACAAGGCTCTGCATTTTCGGGGCTCCTTCGCTCTCTATACATTGGTTTCGAGGAGCATTCCCGCCATTATGACAAGAGTACCTCATTCCTCTAGAACCAAGCTATCAGGGGCACCCAACAGGTATATTTGTGTAGTGGTGTAGAGGCTTTTCTTTCTTTCCCTTCTTTTTTTTCTTCTCTTATCTTGTGTTTATATTATTTGTACAGCTGTGCAGTGCTTTATATGAGTAAGAGTTTTGAGCTCA
This sequence comes from Macaranga tanarius, assembly GCA_949673435.1. NCBI lineage: Eukaryota > Viridiplantae > Streptophyta > Magnoliopsida > Malpighiales > Euphorbiaceae > Macaranga > Macaranga tanarius. The sequence goes on along the minus strand of CATIWO010784013.1, from coordinate 8,808 downwards.
GTCCATTTAGGAGGAGGTCAGCAGGCTCGCAGAGGAAAATGATCGGATGAAAAAGGAAGCTAGGAGTCTCAAGGACGACTTCGACAAGGCTATACTGCAGCTTCACCTAGCTAAGGGTGTTAGTGCAACCCTCGAGGCTGAGAAGACTGATTTTCAAGAGCTAAATTGCCAAGATAAGATAGGAAATCCTCGTGCTCAAGAAGGAGTTGTCCAAGAAAGAGTCTCAGAAGGAAAACGCAATCAAGTGCGCAATAGAATATTTTAAGGGCTCTGAGGAATATGCTTGAGAGCTAACTCTCCAGGCTGCTGACTTCTACTCGGATGGGTGGTATGCTTTCCTAGGCATGGCCCGAAAGGAATTTCCTAATCAAGACTTTGCTTATTTCAATGTAGTGGGAGGGGACTCGGCAAGTCGCCCAAGAGGGGATGCCCCCAGTCAGAACAAAGCAACTCCCAACACTTCTCTTGGTGTGGTGACAAGTGGTGATCTCGAGGAAGTTCCTAATTCTATAGAAGAGGCAGGGAGGAGGCCGGAAGTGCTTGGTGGATCCGAAGAGAAGGAGGGGGCTCCCTTTGAGCCCGTTTCTGAGGGCATTGAGGATCAGCCCGACTCTGCTGTTGAGGGGAAAGCCTGACTGGCCTTCCTTATATTTTTAACTCAAATGCTTTTGATCAATGCCTAATATCTTCAATTTATTAGATTTAATTATAATGCGAAACAATCTTACTATTATGTTTAATCTTTGGCTTCATTTGTAATGTTTGAACAATATACTTTGCTCGTATTTTGTTATTTATTTTTATTTTATTGTTATTATTTTTGGATTAAAACTTTTTCCCAATTTATGGAAAAGGTATGGGCCAGATTTATGTTTGGATGGTTTTTCCTGATTTATGGGGAAGGAATATGCCAGATTTATATTTGAATGGTTTTTTCCGATTTATGGAAAAGGCATATGCTAGATTTATATTTGAATGGTTCCTACACAGGTTCTTCCTGGGGAGATATGATTCGGTTGTGCTAGCCTTTTTCTCTAGGCATAAGAGGGTCGAATGCATTCTGTTATGGGGCACTTAACCTTTGGAAGTGTTCCCTATGAGTTGAGGGAAAATGATAAACAACGACATTAAATGTCTTCCCTTACTCTCAACCCTTTTTTTTAGGAAGGACTATTCTGGGGGAATGCTCGCCTGAGGTATTCCTGTCGGGAATAATTACGAATGGTCTTTCAAAATTTTTAAAACACCTTCAACTCTAAGAGTGGGGCTATTTGGATTTTCTCACAAATGGTGCATATAGAATAAACATAATAATCAATGTTAAATGGAATTACCATGCCTGTTTGGATAAAAGAGATAGCAGGAAAATAGATCTGCATCCGGGAAGGGTGATTTCCGTTAATTGAAGATGAGACATAAAACAACATAGGGGATTGATAAGGTAAAGCAGGATGTTCCCTGCAATACTTCAAAAAAAGGAAAAGACCCCAGTGGGCTAATTTATACAAAAGAGAATGGGCAGTCTAAAGGGACTGATGATTCTCATCACTGGTAGTACTTCTTCGAGTGTTGAGAATTCCATACGTAAGGGAGTAAATTCCTATTCGCATCGGCCAAGTGGTAAGTGCCTTGTCTGACCATCTTCGTTATTTTATATGGACCATCCTAAGTAGGGGACAGTTTTCCTTGTCCTTCTTTCCTGCCCATAGCACTCAAATCCCGGAGTACCCAATCTCCCACCTTCAAGGGCCTAGGCTTAATTCTGGTGTCAAAATAACTAGCTGCGATCTTGATCGAGGCTTCCTCCCTCAGTCCTTCTAGTAGGTCTAGGTTAATCTTTAGCTCCTCTTCATTTTTGCCCGAATCGCAGTATTGTACCCTCTACGTTGGCATTCCAATTTCCACAGGAATTATAGCTTCGGTTCCATACGTCAAAGAGAAAGGGGCTTCTCCTGTGGGGATTCTTGGAGTGGTTCTATAAGCCCACAGGATGCTGGGAAACTCTTCTGCCCAATTTCCTTTGATGTCTTCCACTCGTTTCTTCAAGCCTTATAAAATTGATCGGCTTGATACTTCGGCTTGCCTGTTAATCTGGGGATATGAGACAGAGCTGAACCGATTGTCAATTTTCAGCCCTTTAGTGAAGTGTTTGAATTTATCATAATTGAATTGCTTACCATTATCTTATATGAGTATCTTAGGTATCCCAAACCTGTAAATAACGCTCCTCCAAATGAAGTTGACGACCTTTTGAGCGGTGATTGTGGCTAAAGCTTCAGCCTCAATCCATTTGGTGAAATAGTCCACTGCAAGGATGATGAAACGTCTTTGTCTGGATGCCATGGGGAAAGGACCGAGGATGTCTATTCCCCATTGTACAAAAGGCCATAGGATAGGAATGGGGATCTGGAGATTTACTGAAATGTGGATAGAGTTGGTGAATCTCTGACAGGTATCACATTTTTACACAAATTCAGAGGCATCCTTGGTAATCATGGGCTAAAACTATCCATGCCAGATAATTTTGCTAGCCAAAGCTCTTCCGCCGATGTGAGTGCCGCATACTCCCTGATGTACTTCTTTAAAACATAACCTGCTTCCTCTAGGGATAGGCACTGAAAGAGTGGCGTGTGGTAGCCTCTCTTATAACTATTTTGGATGATAAATCTAGATGCTCTAAAGGAGAGTTTAAGGGCCTCTTTCCTATCATATGGTAATTCTCTGTCTTCCAAATACTTCATCATTGGATCCATCCAACAAGATGTACCCTGGATGGTGTAGATTTGAATATAGCAGATTTCCCTGGCTTTAGATATGCTAGGGGTAGACAGTACTTCCATACAGGTATCACCGGACATGTATTCCCCTGTGGCTGTGGCTATTTTACTGAGTGAGTTTACTTAAGAATTATCTTCTCGGGAGATTTGTACAATTTGCACAGGAATTTATTTTTGTTTGAATCTTTCTAGGATCTCCTTGACCCACAGCAAGTATAGAGCCATAACTTCATTTTTTGGCTCGAATTCCCATGCGATCTGATTTACCACAAGCTGGGAATCACTATGCACCTTTAAGTCTGAAACTCCCACAGCTTCAGCCAATCCGAGGCCACTAATAATGGCCTTATATTCTGATGTGTTGTTTAAGATAGAAAAAGCAAATTTAAGTGCATGCTTAACTAAGAAACCTGCTGGTCCTTTTAAGACCACACCTGCTCCTCCTCCTGCTGAGCAGGCTGAACCGTCCATGTATAGATCTCATTCATAAGCATCTCTTGTGTTGGAGCTCATTGGGGAGTCTGGGAGATTTTTCTTTTGATCTTCCTCTCCAGCTTTTTTGTCAACCTCATTAAAACTGCACTCTGCGATGAAATCTACTAAGGCTTGTGCCTTAATAGCCCTTCGAGGTTCGTACTTAAGTCTGTAGCCTCTTATCTTAATGGACCATATTGTCATCCTTCCTACTGTGGAGGGTCAGTGTAGAGCCTACCTGAGAGGAATGTCTATTCTGACAATACCCTAGTGCCCAAGAAGGTATATGGAGAATTTTCTCACAGCCATTAATAGAGAGAATGCCAGCTTTTCTATGGGAGAATACCTGAGTTTAGAACCCTGCAAGACTCTGCTCATATAGTACATAGGTTTTTGAATCTTGTTCTCCTCCCTAACCAAAACAGCGCTGAGTGCACATTCAGAAGCCGACAGGTATATGTATAGATTTTCTCCTGTGGTGGGGCAACTCAGGATTTGAGGAGATTGAAGATATTCCTTCAGGTCAGTAAAAGCTTTCTCACAGCCTTCGGTCCATTCAATGGCAGGAACTTTCCATAGCTTTTTGAAGAAAGGCAAACATCTCTCTGCAGACTTGGGGATGAACCTATGCAAAGCCACTATCCTTCCCGTCAGCCTCTAAACATCCTTAACACCAGTATGGGGTGACATATCTAGAATAGCTCGAACCTTTTTAGGATTAGGCTCGATTCCTTTGCTGCTTACCATATACCCAAGGAATTTTCCCCCTCTTATGAAGAATGAGCACTTTTCCAGATTTAACTTCATCCTATACTGACTTAGAACCCTAAAAATTTCTCACAGGTCTTCTAGATACTGCTCAAATGTTTTACTCTTCATAATCATGTCATCTATATATGCTTCAAGGTTTCTCCCTAACTAAGCTTTACAAATCTTGTTGACTAAGCACTGGTATGTGGCTCCAGCATTCTTTAGGCCGAAAGGCATGGCCTTATAGCAATAGATTCCCTTTTCGGTAATGAAGGCAGTTTTCTCTTCATCTTCTGGATCCATTTGAATTTGGTGATAACTTGACAGGGCATCCAAAGAAGTCAAATATTCGTAACCTGCTGTAGCGTCCACTAATTTATCAATAGAAAGCAGGAGGAAACAATCCTTGGGGCAGGCCTTGTTCAGATCGGTGAAATCCACACAGAGTCTCCATTTCCCGCTCTACTTCTTTACTAACACCACATTCGCTAACCAAGTGGGATAATCGACCTTTCTTATGAAGCCAGCCTTTATCAACTTGTCTACCTCTGAGGGGGAAAGAATCTCTTCTTCTATTGGACCGGTTTGGTATCTGACCCCATATTGAGCTTGTGGGTCATTACACTAGGAGGTATACCTGGGAGCTCCGAGGGGCTGAAGGTGAAGTCTGTGCTGTGTTCCTCAAGGAATTTCCTGACAAGGGCTTTTTGTTCTCCTGTAAGAAGGGCATTTGTATAAGTGCATATATCGGGGTGATCAGAAGAAATTGGCACTGACTCCAATTCTCCAATAGGTTTTGTCCTTTGCTCCAATTCACTGTTTCTAATTTCTATGGACTTCGTTAACAAGATCTCTTCCATATTCGCCAACCCTAAAGAGATGAAGTGACAGTACTTAGCTTCAAATTGTCTTCCCCGAACTATGATCGGGCCATCATCAGAAGGCATTTTCATACACAAATATTTGATACAAGTGATTGCACAAAATTCATAAAGTATGGTCTTCCTATAATTGCATTATAGGCAGTCGATACTTCGGCAACAATGAATTCAGCCATCATGGTTCTCCCTCTTGTGATTTGACCCCTGGGTTCAGTTTCTCCTAAAGTGATAGGGAGAATGATTTTCCCCTCTACCAGAATGGGAATATCTCCCAACCTTTTCAACTTAGAATACACCGATACTAAGCGATCCTTCTAAATGCTCATTTTTTTACAAGACATATAGGGGAAGGAGATTGACCGAGCTGCCATCATCCACCAATACCCTTTCCACTTTGAAATTGTTCACTATGGCCATTATAACTATGGCATCTGCGTGGGAGATTACCACCCCCGTTCCATCTTCTGGACCAAAAGTGATCTAACATGCATAAAGGGGGTCTACTTCTCTCGTTCTAAACTTTCCCTGCCCGAGGCTAGCTCTGTGTCGTTGAGTGTGTTGGTTTTCCCCCATAATGTAGTTGATTATTCCTCCTAACCCTGTATTTATAGGGAGCATAAGTTGTTTATCTCTCGGGGGCCTAGAAGGGGCAGCTCCTTTGACTCCTAATGGCTTAAAAGACCTATCATCTTTCCTCATAAAGCTTCTCAAATGGTCCTCTTTTATGAGTCTCTAGATCTCCAATATTAACTGGTGGCATTCATTGGTTTTGTGCCCCGCGAATCGGTCGAAATGACAATATCTGCTTTGGTCTCGATTTCTGGGGTTCGAGGGCATGTCTTTCAGCCATCTAACATATTTCTTGTCTCTGATTGCCATCAGAACCTCCTGACGGGTTGTACTGAGAGGAGTCAGGTTTTCCTCCCTAGGGGGAGTGAGGGGTCTCTTAGAGGACCTCAGTAAGGGCCTTGGATGAGGTGGATTATAACTTCTTCTGGCCCTCTTGGGAGGAAAGGAATCATCAAAATCCTCCTTTCACTTTGGTGTAAACCTACTAGTATGGTATGCATCATCCTAGCGGATGTATTTCTCTTCCCTGTCCATTAGAGCGGTCAGGTCGACCGGTTTGTTCTTTGACAAAGAGCAGAAGAACGGAGGGTTGTTTGTGCCTCTTATGATGGCTTCAACTGCCTTGGAATGTTCCAGGTTAGGTATTTTTAGAGATTTCATATTGAACCTGGCCACATAATCTCTCAAGCTTTCTCCTCTATTCTGAATAATTGTTTTGAGATAGGAAGTTTCCCTCTGAGCAGGAATGCTAGAGATAAACCTGCTGACACAGTGCTTAGTAAAATTAGGAAAGGAGCAAATACTTCTAGGGGCCAAATTGTTGAACTAGGTTTAGGCTGCTTCTACAAAGGTGGTGGGGAATGTTTTGCACAGGATGGCATCCGAGCAGGTATAAAATTCCACTATCATTTTGAACTTCTGGACATGATCTTTGGGGGTTATTGACCCATCGTAGGTGGGTAATGTTGGCAGTTTAAACCTGGAGGGAATAGGCTCTTTCTGAATTTCCTCTAAAAAAGGCGAATGTAAGTTGACTATTTGGCTGGGTAGTTTACCCCTATCTGCCTTCTGCTCCCTCCATTCGAGGAACTCTTTAAAGTCCCTTTCCAATCTACTGGAATGGGATTGAGAGTGGGTGATGGTTTTTTCCTTCCTGTTTCGGTGCGCATCCAGCTCAGCAAGGGATTCTGAGGTGAACCTCTCCCTATTTTCTTCTGAACGCCTTTGGTCACGGGGGTGAGACCATCTTGCACTCTGTCCCCTCGACAGTCGGGGTTCCATGTCCTTTCTAATGCACACTTGTTCCCTTCCCATAGGCTCTATAGACCTGTGTCGCGAGTCACTTAATTCAGGGCGATAATGGTCCACATCTTGAGGGGGACGTGAACATGTCAAGACCCTGGGATCAATTTTGTCAGTTTCCTCATCTTCAGGTAAAGGCAGCCTCCTCCTCACTGCATGAGGTGTGGGGACATAGGGTTCCCCGGCTCTCGCCTTACCTTTTTCCTACCTTCTCTGCACATTCATAATGCGATCTACTTTGTCCATCAGGTCTTTTAAGAACCTAGCATCCACTTCTACAAGGTGGGGGGCTCTGGAACTTGAGCTCGAGGCTCTTCTTATCCCCCTAGTTCCATGTGCTTCTTCTCTTCTCTTGGCAGAGGTGTTGGACTCAACCATATTTTTGGATCAAAGTAGCAGAGTAGTGAACCACACTTGCACTACGTGACTCGTTCCTACCGCTAACTTTTTGAAACAACATAATATATGGGCTGATTACTAAATTGAAACAACTTCAATTTCCCACAGACGGTGCCATTTGATAGTGGGTAATGATCCTATAAGCTTCAGCTGGACAAGTGGCTTATAAGAACTAAAGATAAAAGCTACAGGGCCTGGGATATCCCAAGGCCCCTCCGACGATCAAGCTAGTGAACTTCCTGAGAGGATGGAGTCATGAATTAGAGGAGGAGTGCTGGATGATTGTGAGCAGAAGGGAGATGAAGCTATCTTTGATGAATATGTATTTCTGGAAAAATAGGGTTTTCAGCATGAAGAAAAGAGAGAAGCCAGAGCATGAAGGAGAGAGAAGAAAAAATGTTTTCTTAGAAAAGAAGAGGCAAGCTTACCATTATGGCCACCAAACTTAAATCATTAGTATTGTACTTGAAGAAGAGAATGGAGGCCACCTACCTTTGAGACAACAGTAGTTTTGGCAGGGATCTCTGGTGTTGTGTAACCAGTGGGTTGGTGGCATCAGAGTGATGGTGATAGGTGACCGCCGCATTTAATACACTCCAATGTGGAGGGACAAACTGTGAGTTTTCTGAGGGGATCCGTGCTTCCTGAGTAGGCTTCATATTTCATGAGAGGAATTTTCCTTATAGGTTGGGTTTAACTAGCTATCGGGTGAATGTTTGAGTAGAGCAGTTGACAAGTCAAACGACCATGAAGGGTCCCATTGAAGAGATTTGCAGACCCTTGTCTTACACGTGGTGGTTTCCAATTGGTCAGATATTTTTGTGTATCATCAATCATTAATCATTTAGTCTCAGATTTTCCCCTTCCCCCTATTCCTTTTCCTTGCATAGAAGGCGAGACGTTGCTATCATTTATACAAAATCAAATTGAGGTGGCTAATCATATCAACTTCAGACTTCTGGTACTGTAACATAAGATTTATAATATAAAAGTTATAAACGTCAGCATCTCAGTTTGTTAATTTAATCAGGAAAATCATCATGATTATCATAATATGCTGCTACTAGCTGATATGTGGTTATGCTAAGATCCCACAAAAAATGAAAAGCTCATAAAGACGTAAAATCATACAATATTTCATTGCAGATTTTACGAGCTTCAAAATCTATAAATGGGTTCCTCAAAAAAAAAAAAAAAATCTATAAATGGGTCTATAACTTCTAATGTCAGAATAATATAAAAACTAATTCAAAATTTCAGATTGATGGCTATATTATTTTCTTGCTGTTAGCATGTTCACTTACAATGCCTAAGGTGGATGGATTAATTTGCATTTATTTGAAGAAGCATGTTGCAGCTTCAATTGTGGGCAGATGCATGTAATTCATGTTAAGCGTCTGAGATTATAAAAGAGATTATGCACATTCTGCAATAAGTGAGTTTAATTATATTATTATATTATGCTTTCCACCATTGCCCAGGCAATGTATAAATTGTATAAAATCCATTTAACTTAAATTAATTAACTATTTAAACATCTTATTTGTAAATACTTATAACACTATTTGAGGTGTTTAAATAGTTCTTGTTTAATTTAAAATGAAATTATTTAAATGCATAAATTTATTTTAAAAAAATATTATAAGCTATACTTT
>CATIWO010783704.1:0-13666 GCA_949673435.1 Macaranga tanarius | reverse complement strand
TCTCTCACAGGCTTGCTACCAGTGCGATGAGGCATTGTAAACTTAGTTCTGATCTTTGTATTTTTATTACTTACTTCCTAAATATACATATACAATAACATTAATTAGTTTTACAAGAAATCATAATTAGTAATACACAATCATATCAATGGGGCCCTGTTATACATGTAACTAATTGTTTGCATTTTTTAATCCTCAAAAATCATTTTTTTTAGCATAGAACAAAGATTTAGCAGCAAATTGAAGAAAGATTTAGCAGCACTCAACACTTATATAAATGTAGCGAACAACCAAATAAAATGAAAGAAAAGAATTACTGACCGTAATTAAGGGATTAAGGGGTAATTGAGTGGAGTTGAGTTAGAAAGGCAAAGAGAAAGGCCTTTCATCCATGTAGCTGATATATTTCTGAAACTGTATAGATGAAGAATAATTACAATTGTAGTTGCTATTTTTATTAATGACAATATCATAAATATAAATCTTATAGTGATTACACTTTGTATTATGTCTAGGCTGAATATTTGAGCATGCCGACATCAATCTTTGGGACCTGTAGTGAAGAGCATATATGTTATATCAAGTTCCAGTTGCTTAAGTTAGTACGTGGAAAAAAAATCATTTGCTCAATGAAAGAAGGAAAAAATATGGTGGTGGTAAATGAAATCTCAGTATGAAATACCAGTGTAATTGCTCATTTCATAATTTACTTCAATTCCCATGAAGACCAAAAGCAAAAAATATAGCCAAAACAAGAAAAAATCCCCAGCAAACAACAAAATCAACACAAAAAAGCCGAACAACAACACAAAAATAGTAGCAAACAAACTGAGACAAAAAAATGAGAACAGTAGCAAAAATCGAAGTAAGTAGAAAAAATAGAGCTGAGCAGCAACGGCAGACAAGAAGCAGCTAAAAGTGGACTGACAGATTAATAGCATTAGTAGCAAAGATATTAAATTTTAACTAATTTCGTTAAATCTAAGTAGGATCATAAGACGATGAAAAACTTCTAACAACTAATTTTGTATTTATAAATAAGTATTTTTTTAACAAAACATAAGAAGAAAAAACTACGAACCAAAATTCAAAAACAATCACAGCTAAGAACAAAAAAATACACAAAATGCAACAAACCCAATAAACAAAACAAAAAGAAAAAAAAAACACCACCAGCAACAATAAAATTTAATACCGCAAGCAAATATCAAAGATAGGCAACATTAGCAGTAGACAGCAACATGCTTCTTTGTAACTGAACAACAAAAAACTGCACCCTTGAAACCATGAAACAATATCAAAGTAAAAAAAGCAGTAAAATTCAATGCACAAACTGAAAAGAATTCAACATTAGAGCTACAAAACACAGCTAGCAGCAACAACAAGAATTTAACAGGCATCAACTACACAACAACATATGTCTAAAATTGGGCTAAAAGCTAATGCTAAAATGGTAATGCAGACCAATGTTAAAGCAAAGGATGCAATACCATGCTTTGAGGTTGCAATGAAGTAACTAAAATAATTCTTCCATAGTATTAATAGTCTTGCAAGTTACAAGAGATGTATGTGACTATTAAAGTAACACCATAGGACCAGTAGATCAGAAGGGTAGCCACACATTCAATGAATATAGTTCACATTCCAAAATATTACCAAAATTCACAGGCTTCAAGAGCTACTTCGCCATCACCATCTTTGTTTACTTGCAAAATATATTCACTTACATCTCTCAAGTGTGGCTGAAGTCATTGAAAAATCTCATCAATAAAACTTTAAGGAAAAAATGATGACATAATTAGACTTGTGAGTGCATGTGCATGTGCTATTCACAATAAAACTCATCAATAGTTTACTTTCTTAATTTTTCCTAATTTAAGCGAGTGCATGTGCTATTCACTTGTGAAGATTATAATGTGAGAACTTATGTGCTTGGCTTAAATAGTTTATATAAAGATGCAACTATTAGACTTGCAGCCAATTGTTTGAAAGCTTTGGCAAACATACGCAAACCAATTGTCTGTAACCAATTATTCACAAATAATTATTTATTAGACTTGCAGCTAATTGTTTGCAATTGATCTATTCGATGCATATTTTAAGAGTGCAAATTTAGATTGCAATGGTGAGACTAGTGGACCTGAAGCTGTTGCTTTCTTATAAGGTTCTAGTTTACCTAGGTAAGTCCTTGCTTAGGTACTTTATTGTTATTATTATCATCAATGATATCTCAAATACTGATGTGCATCTTGTTGTATGCATGTCCAAGGTAACAACATGGTGTGAAACTGGGGATACCGGATCTCTCAAGTATCTTCCGCCATCTGTCTTCCTCATGTTTTTCTTTATCTTTTTGCAGAGATGCATATACACATGCATATGCATAGGTACATCCAAATACAGCGATCACATAAAGTGAGAAATGTACAAAATAACAAGCCATTTATAAGCAAATGCATAATTTTATTAACATGCAAAAAGCAAAAGAAGTGGATTTAGATCAGATAGGTACCAATAGTGACAGTGGAGAAGATGCGTTGATCAAAGGGACATGAAGATGGGTCACCCAACTGCTATTTTTGTTATTGTTCAGAGCCACTGATTGTGATATTATATGATAGAAGAAGGAGACAATGACAGAGACGCAGAGAAGGAGACGATGATAGAGACACAAAAGATTTAACGCACTATATAGCTCAGGGATCTACAAAACTGCTGCTCTATGTAATTCACCTTTAATAACAACATTGAATTTCAACAATTATAGTACCAGTAATGATCACATAAAGTGAGAAATGTACAAAATAATAAGCCATTTATAAGCAAATTGCTTACTTTTTTCAACACCCAAGAAGCAAAAGAAGTAGATCTAGATCAGACAGGCACTGATAGTCAGAGTAGAGAAGATGCGTTGATCAAAGGGACATGGAGATAGGTCAAACTCCAACCAATTTCGGCATTGGTGCAAGATTGGAATGATGGGCCATGATAATTATCTTTCTAATTCACAGATGATTGAAGAGAAAATGAGAGTTAGGGTAAATAAGAGTAGAGAAATTTAGGTAATATGATGTTTAAGAGTGGGGGAAAATAAGGGGTTAACAAAGAGTTAGAGAAAATATTTTATTTTTTTTCTTATAAAGTTTTTTTGATAGTTTTTTTTTTAATGAGACCTAGCTAGGAAGTAAAGATAAGGGGGAATTCTCTTCTTTTCACCATACAGCCCCGCGCCCCCGCCACTTCTATCAATCTTACGACCGGAAGTAAAAACTTTCAGGGAAAGGAATTTTTTTTCATCGCAAAAGGTTATTTCTTTCAATATTTTTGCGACCGATTAAAAATACGGTCGTTAAAACCCACTTTATTGCGACCATTTTAGATACCAGCCGCTATAAATTGGTCGTTAAAACCCATTTTTCTTGTAGTGGACTATTAGAAAAACTATTTATTATTTCAATAAATATTTTTATTCAAATATTTTAATAATTACTATGAAACAAACAAAGATAAAATTTTATTTTTTTGAATGAGATCATGTAACACCCCTACCTATCATTAACTCCACTAGTATATTTAACTAATAAAATCATGATAGGAGAGATATTACCTTAATTAACAGAAAGAATCTTTTAACAATAATTATTATAAAATGGTAACATTACACTCTTGTTATAAAATAACCCATAATCATTTATTCTCCAATAAATTTATTAGATGACAATGAGCTTGCTACAATTTAGCAAACATATATGTATATAGATATATTCTCATGAGGTTAATTTCATTGGTGTCACCACACCATACATGTTAGCATACTAGATCATCCATGATTTTGCAAAAACACATGTATAGTAAATATCTCATAATGTTACACGAGAAATTTATGCAAAGATTTATGATATTGCATTGCGAATAGGTATAGTTATTTTAGCCATGATAGACGGTACTAAATATTAGATAAAAGGCTCATGCGATATTGCACATATGATATAATGACAAATTTATGCCTTAAATTAAAATCAATGGTAGTCACCATTTAAAATCAAATCATGCAACTTGTGTTCATTTAGATAAATGTATATCTATATTATAGGAATATGCATTTATAATAAGTTATAGTTACTCTATTATAAAAATAATTAAGGAAAGAAACTTATCTGCTGATGATGTTGTCTCTGTTGGTATTCTTGCTAATTTGTATAGGGATGTCTTTCTTGGCCCTTATTATCTGCCTGTTTGAGCTTATGCAAGGAAAAAGTAGCTTGGAAGTGGAAGGACATCATGCCTTGTTTCTATCACCCATCAGAGCCTGGCCACTCTTTTTGTCCCTACATTAAAGTTGTTAGATTGGATTGTGCCTTCGGGAAGTGTGTTGTTTCCATGACAAATTATTGACATTGTTTATATGTTTGCTTTTTTTTTTTCACAGGTCTGGTTGCACATTGGACAAGTGTACTTTTTGTATTTTGAACATCTTTCCATCTATATTAGCTAGCATGATTCGTGGAATACGTGTCCACAAATGGAGATGGCTTGCACACGTTGATTGATAAGGATTGAGATTTTCATAGAAAATAGAGCACACAGTTCTTGAATCTTCAATTTTGCACTCTACATCCATAGCTACTTCTGCTGGTTTTTATTTATTTATTTATTTTTTTAAAATGTTGCTCTCGGAACATTCATTTCCAGGTCATTTCTGCAAAGAGGTTACTAAGAGCACAAAGGAAACAATAAGTTCATGGAGGCTGAGCCTTTTGGCCGTAGGATAAAACCATAATGAAGTCTTTAGCTGAACTGCCAACAGTTGTATATATGCTTTTAGATGCTGGTGCTGTCTTCAACCACCAGTCTACTATGTTGTGCAGCTGTAGTGTTGAATCCACCGGTTGGCCTTACAGTGAGATTTCCACCTTAGCTTTTACTAGTGAGCCCCAATTTTCAATTTTCTCACCATATACTTTTTAATAGATGAAACAGGTAAGCTGCCATCTCAAATCTAATATATATATCAAGAATGCAGTGATGTTTCTACATCATTTGACCCTCAAGTAGCATGAAGTTATCTGCAGCAACGGTGCTTCTACTTTCTGATCATTAGAGGCAACCAATGAGAACCACTTGGACTAAATTTCCTACCACCTTTGCTGCTCTCATCAATAGCAACTTTATTATTTTTGGGAACAGTCAATGCCTCAGAAATATCTACTTTCTTTTACCTTGCTCCTCGCAACCTTCCAGTTTTAACTCAACTTGATGGTGATAGAGTTGAGTCATTATCATTGCCATTGTCTTTTGATTTGTTACCTTGATTGTTATTACCTTTAAGCACTTCATCATGTTCATCCTCTGTAGGATCAGGTAGCTGCATTTAGACAAGTCATGCATGCTTAAATTCTCATGTTAGCTATCCTAATTTATTTTAACAGATACCTCAATGAGAATAGATTCTTGTAAAGCTGGATTCTTCTTTTCAATAGCTTTTAATCTTTTTCAAGGCAAAACAGACCTTGATGATTCTTTAGGTGTGTTGACCACCAATGAAGAAAGAGAGATCTCCTTTTTGGCAGGTAATGGCACTGAAGGCTCAACTTTTAGGACCGATGGCACAACTGTAGGTGCCTTATTGGTCTTATGTCTTTTACAAGGGAAGAAGTTGGTCTTCAGATCTTCTAAACTGTGGTCTGCTCTGAGCTTCTCAAGTAGAGCACAACCTAAACTGATATTATAGACTGGACAACTATGGAACTCCTCATTAATTATCGTCTTGTGTATGCATTTTTCACAAAATATGTGGAGACATTCAGAGATAGTAGTAGTGTCTCTAAAGAGTTTAATACAAAGAGGACAAGTCATGCATGTCTCTAGTTTTTTTTTAACTAATTAGATTAATATCAAAATTAATTTGTAAGCACTAATTAAAAGTCTGCTGATGCATGCATCTACATCATCTTCACGTTGGAGAAATTCATGTTTGGAATCTGAAGCATGGATTTCTTGAGCAACTCTTTCTTTTCAATTACATCGCTTGTTGGAAGCTATTAGTGTTTTCCCAAATTATAAATTTGGTGGAACATATTTGGAGACTAATGAACTAATCACCTTCTTCTCTAGGCAGCAGATTAGAGTTGTGGGATCAAGTTATAGCAATGACAAGCTCATAATGAAACATATCAAATTCGAGAAATAAACTAATGATGCAGTAAAAGTTTCTGCAGTACTAAGAGCAATTCCAATAGGAGTCGATTTGAAAATAGTGCAAAATGACTGGCCTATCAGGCTTGACTTTAGCCATTGAGGAGCCGTGGGATCCTTCAAGAAGGTAACTCTGTATGATCGAATGTCCTGAAGGGGTTGATTCAGGATTAGAGGACTATAATGTAAGGATTTTACTTCCCTTGCACATTGATAATCAAGCAAAGGAGCATGTTCTTTGGAAGCATATCAAGCATAAAAAATGGCATGTACTCAAAATTTCATCAACTGTTTGATGTAGTGATGCATCCTATAGATATTGGCTATAATTTCATCACCTATTGGATTTTATTTTCTAAAAGATGGAGGAGAAGATCCATTTTCTCAACTTGAGCTTTTCTCCGAGAAGCTTCTTATTAATGCCTACCTTGCTCCTTGTCAAAGTTGTTCTTAGAATGTCTGTATGATCCACTTATTAGCAAGATGTATCTTATTGGCTGCAGGAAGATTACAACTAAAAGCAATAACACAGAAAGGAGCCTTATAGTTTCTTCAATGGCAGTGTCATCATTATGGTTATCTTCTAAGGGCAATTTGCTGTTGAGACTTGTGAGATTTTCCTTGGAGATTCAAAAGTAATGGAATAGTGGTCATAGCAGCTGTATGAATAGGAGTTATAATAGTTTACTTGATTTTTTTTAATTATCTTTTGTATGTAATGGAACTAAATGTTATTTTTAGTTATTTTGTAAGCAAGCTAGTCAAGATTAGTTCCTTATTTTTAGGTTGGTCCCTCAAAAGTTAATCTTATGATGTTTTTAGGTTGCTGATGGTAAAGGACTACAGATGATGTTAATGATTAACTCTACTACTCATGTAACTGATATATATCATTTTCCAATGAAGATGAATGTGTGCTATTTTGTTCACTTCAATTTGTTATCCTAACTCTCTATTTTTTAGTGCCTTTGTTCTTGTGTTCTTGTTTTCTTATTTTGCTTCTGCTGATTTTAGTTGATAAAGCTGAGCTTTAAATCCCAACAGTAATATTAGAGCTTAATGTCCTTCGGGGTTGTGAGGGTGCTAAGCAAGAGTTGAGTGTGTTGAGTGTCAAACACTAGTGAGATTGAGTTTCAAATATTTGAGAGTTGTGAGTGAACTATTCTTATTTTAAGCCATGTCTTCTTCAGTTGGTTCAGCTCCACCAATCCCTATTTTCAATAGTGAGTTCTTTCATATCTGGGTAGTAAAAATGACGTTTCACCTCAGGTCACAAGGTCTTTGGAAAACTATAGTCTCTGATGAAGAACCACCTTTATTGGGTGCTAATCCAACTTTAGCACAGATCAAAGTATATGAGGAGGAGAAGCTTAAAAAGGATAAAGCTATCTCTTGTTTACATACCGGGCTGGCATATCATATTTTCATAAAGATAATGGATTTAGTATGGGATAAGCTTAAGGAGAAGTTTGAGGGAGGTGACAAAATTAAAGCTTCCAAATTGCTAACCCTGAAGAGGGAGTTTGAGTTGATGAAGATGAAGGAAAATGAAACCATTAAAGACTATTCCAATAGAATAATGAATATAGTCATTCAAAGGAAGTTGCTTGGAGAGGCCTTAACTGATTAACTAGTTATTGAAAAGATAATTGTGTCAGTTCTATAGAAGTTTAAAGCTAAGATTGCTACTATTGAAGAGTTATGCGACTTGCAGAAGCTGAAGATTACTGAACTCATCAATAAATTGCAAGTTCAAGAGCAAAGGGTGTCCATGAGGACTAAAGAAACTACTGAAGGTGCATTTTAAATGGCTCAGAAGCAAAAGAAACCTGAGAAAAAGCTTGAATGGAAGCCTACTGCTGACAAAAAAATAAAAATAATTCTGAGAGTGCACTAGTCCTACAAAGAGGAAAATTTCCACTTTGTCCGATATGTAAGAAGACCAATCACACAGAGAAATATTATTGGAGCAAGAACAAGCCACCAGTCCAGTGCCATTATTGTAAGAATTATGGTCGTATAGCAAAAAATTGTAAGAAGGAAAGCAAGCATCATAACAGAGCCTCAATAACAAACAAATGTAACTGAAGAAAGCAAAGTGAGTGGAGAGCAGGTGTTCATAATGTCACAAGCAACTGATGTTGCTGAGTTGTATACATGGCTGATTGATAGTGGCTATACAATCCACATGTTAAAGCATCTGGAACTTTTTAGCTCTCTTAACAGAACTGATCGACCCACAGTGAAGCTTGGAAATGGCTATGTTGTGAAGGCACAAGGAAGGGGCTCAATTAAAATTGAATCCAGCATAGGTACAAAGCTTGTTACTGAAGTGCTTTATATTCCTAGCTTAGATCAGAATTTGCTAAGTGTGGCTCAACTACTTAGGCATGGTTATGCTATTTTATTTAAAGAAGAGTTCTGGCATATTTTTGCTATTGATGGTTGTGAATTTGCTAAAGTCAAAATGTGTGGGAATAGTTTTTACCTGAACTTTGAATCAGTAGAAGGATATGTATATAGTGCAATTGTGGATGAAAGCTTAAAATGGCATAAAAAATTTGGACATTTTAACTTTCAATCCTTGAAATTACTGCATTCAACTGGTCTGGTTGATGATTTTCCTGAGATTGTAGTGTGTGAGGAAACTTGTGAAGGGTGTAAATTTGGTAAGATATAGAGGGTTCCATTTCCCTCAAATGCATCATAGAGAGCCTCTAAAATGCTAGAGTTGATCTACTCAGACATATGTGGACCAATGAGGACAACTTCTTTGAGTAAAAATCTGTATTTTCTTCTGTTCATTGATGACTTTAGCAGAATGGCATGGGTTTATTTTTTTAAGGAGAAATCATAAGTTTTTTATGTATTCAAAGAGTTCAAAGCTCTCGTTGAAACTCAAAGTGGCTTCAAGCTCAAAGTGTTGGGAACGGATAATGGAGGTGAATATACCTCTGTAGCCTTCAAGTTTTTCTATACTGAATCTAGTATTTTCCACCAACTTACCACTCCCTATTCACCACAGCAGAATGGGGTTACTGAAAGGAAAAATAGGATTGTGATGGAGATGGCTAGATGTTTGTTGCATGAGAAAAGCTTACTAAAGTTTTTATGGGCTGAAGCTGTGAACACCGCTGTGTATTTACTCAATAGGCTACCAACTAGAGCTGTTAAAGGCAAAACTCCATTTGAAGCTTGGCATGGTTTCAGACCATTTGTGAAGCACTTGAAAGTGTTTGGCTCTTTAGTTTCTAGTCATATACCAGCAGAGAAAAGAGGAAAGCTTAATGAGAAAGCACAACTTGGAGTCTTGGTTGGTTATGCTACTGAATCAAAGGGGTACAGAGTTCTTTTCCTTGATAAGATGAAAATTCTTGTGAGCAGAGATGTGTTCATTGATGAAGCTTCTCAATGGGACTGGGATTCAAAAAGAATCTTGAAGTTTAGTCATTCAAAAGTATCTGCAGTTGATATTCCTTCCCCAAATCACAATGAAGAATTTAATGTGCATAGTACTGTTGATGATGTTGTGTTGAAGATAAAGCCTTTGTCTGATGTCTATGAAAGGTGCAGCCTTATGTTTACTGAGCCTACATATTTTGATGATGCAGCAAAGTTACCAGAATGGGTGGATGCTATGAAAGCTGAAATTGATATGATTGAAAAGAATGGCACTTGGTTGCTAACTGATTTTCCAGAAATTAAGAAAGCCATTAGAGTGAAATAGGTGTATAGAACCAAGTTCAATCCAAATGGTTTTATGTTTAAGCATAAAGCAAGGCCGGTAGTGAAGGGATATGCACAAGTAACTGGAGTTGATTATGGAGACACATTTACTCCAGTTGTAAGACATGATACTATCAAATTGCTTCTTGCCATAGCTACTCAGCTTGGTTGGAAAGTGTTTCACTTGGATGTAAAATTTGCATTTCTAAATGGCAGATTACAAGAGGACATATTTGTGATGCAACCTGAAGGTTTTGAAGTTGCTAGACAAGAACATAAAATTTACAAGTTAATTAAAGCTTTTTATGGATTGAAGTAGGCTCCTACAGCCTAGTATAGCAGAATTGATACACATTTGCTGGAGCATAGTTTTAGAAGGTGTGAAAGTGAAGCCACCTTATACTTAAAATAAAAGAAAGGTGAAATCCAGCTGATAGTCTTGTTGTATGTTGATGACCTTTTGGTTACTGGTGAAAATGATGTGTTGGTAGTTGAATTTAAGAAGGAAATGGAGAATGAATTTGAGATGTCTGATTTGGGTTTGATGAACTATTTTCTTGGCATGGAAATTTATCAGTGCAGCAAGGGTATCTTTATTTCATAAAGAAAGTATGCATGGGATATTCTGAAGAAACACAAGCTAGAGTCTTGCAAGGAAGTTGCTACTCCTCTAAGTCAGAATGAAAAAGTTCAAAGAATGATGGAGAAAAGCTTAAAGATTCATCAATTTATAGAAGTTTGGTTGGAAGCTTGCTTTATCTAATAGCTACTAGACCAGATTTGATGTTCCCTGTAAGTTTTTGGTCCAGGTATATGAATTCTCCAAGTCACATACATCTGGGATTAGCTAAAAGAGTGTTGAAGTATGTGAAAGGCACTTTTGATGAAGGTATTTGGTATTCAAGAGTTGAAGAAGTGAATTTAATTGCTTATGCTGATAGTGATTTTATTGGTGCTGGTTATATTTTTACTCTTAGTACTAGTGCAATTTGCTAGAATTCAAGGAAGCAAGAAGTAGTGGCACAATCAACTGCTGAGGCTGAGTATGTGTCAATATCAGCTGTTGCAAATCAAGCTATTTAGTTGAGAAAGTTGCTCACTGATTTGGGGATGAAACAAAGCTAACCAAATGAACTCTTTTGTGATAACAAATCTACTATTGCCATAGTAAAAAATCTTGTGCAACATGGGAGGACTAAGCATATAAATGTGAAGTATCATTCAATTAGGGAGGCTGAGAGAAATGAAGAGGTTAAAGTGCTACATTGTTAATCAAAGTTGCAGATTATTGATATGATGACTAAAGCCTTACTAAGAACAAGGCTGGAGTTTCTGAAGTTGAAGCTTGGAATGTCTAAGAAAAATCTCAAGGAGGAGTGTTGAGACTTGTGAGATTTTCCTTAGAGATTCAAAAGTAATGGAATAGTGGTCATAGCAGCTGTATGAATAGGAGCTGCAATAGTTTACTTGATGTTTTTCTTTTAATTATCTTTTGTATGTAATGGAACTAAATGGTTGTTTTTAGTTATTTTATAATAACTAGGCAAGCTAGTCAAGATTAGTTCCTTATTTTTGGGTTGGTCCCTCAAAAGTTGATCTAATGATGTTTTTAGGTGGCTGATGGTAAGCGACTACAGCTGATGGTAATGAATAACTCTACTACTCTTGTAACTGATATATATCATTTTCTAATGAAGATGAATGTGTGCTATTTTGTTCACTTTAATTTGCTGTCCTAACTCTCTATTTTTTAGTGCCTTTATTCTTGTGTTCTTGTTTTCTTGTTTTGCTTCTGCTAATTTCAGCTAATCAAGCTGAGCTTTAGATCCCAACATTTGCATCCTGTACAGTCTATCTTTTTGGCTTTTGATCGTAGGTACAACATGTATTGGCTTTTTTTTTGAATAACACCCACACAGGAATAAGTTGTCCCAAAATCAATGCCCATAACAGTTCAAAGTTTTAAAGAGTCCTGTGTTGTTATTTTTGTCGTTGTTGCTATTGCTATTCCTGCCAAAAATTCACATAATGACTGAAAGAATTAAATTTTCATATTTCACTCTAAACTTAATCATTTTGGTCCGAGGTAGTTTGTCAGCTACCATTTATGTGCCAGTCAATGGATTATGCCAATCTATTAATAACCATTGTTAATAGTGTCTAACGCTGTGAGGAATCAATTAAAAATTTACACATTAAAGTGTATTATAAATTCACATGCACTAAAAACACATGCATGTTGTATAATTATGCCTCCAATTGAACGTAAAGTGCAGAGATTAAAACTTATTTGTTTTAGCAATGTAGTACTATTTTCCGAGTGCGTAGAATGTAAGTTGGCCTTTACAGTCCCTTCGAAGATTCAACATGGAGCCCTTCTATCTCTCTTTTTTTTTTTGAATGTATGAGGTTGTTGATTGAAGTAGTTGAGGATTATGCTTTCATGGCTGAAGACTATGAATAGAGAATAAAGTTAGGAAAAGTTTTTCCACGGACGGTGCCAATTGATAAATGCGAAACCTCCTCTGGACCTACAAGCACAAAAGAAAACCTTGGATGAGCTTAGGATCTTCAATCCGTAGTTTCTCCGATACTTAAGTCAGAGAAGAGTTTATTCAAGTTATGATATTTAAAAGAAATATGAGCCTATATATATATGCATAAGAGGGACATACCTAATCTTATTCAGATTAGTATCATGTGACTCATAATTCATTACCAATTATATCTCTTTATCCTTATTGATCATTGATTTCCCATATCATAGAGTCCTTTTGGGACTTAAATCTTTGGGTTTGGGATATGATCTCTTCTTAGATTTATCACTAAGAATTATTCTGCCACAGACAGTAAATCGTCACTAAAACTTCCCTTACTAAAATTTATGTCGCTAATTCATCACTAAATTAGTGATGGATTAGCATAACCATTACTAATTCTTTTAGCCACCACTTTTTTTAAACAATCATGTCCATCGCTAGCGACTGACTAACTTGATCGTAGATTTTTTATTTTTTTTTGGTAGTGGCCAACACACATATTTTTGTGTACAACACACAATTGCAAGAAGAAAGCACAAAAATAGTGATAAACCACTCTTGTAATAAAAGCCGATATTGTAGCATTTTAGTTATGGTTTGCTGAAGAGACGGATAAAAAGAAAAATAAAACTGGATTTGAGAGCCTCATTTATAATAAAAGAATATTAGAAAAGTATATAAAAAAGTATCCTATATTTATGTAGTTTTTTGCTTTTTTAACTTTTGGTGTTTGCCGTACTATTTTAGAGTTTTTTTATTATATATTTGTAAATGTAAATACTATATTAATTATCGGGTAAAATACTATTTGTCCCCTCTCTATTTTGACGTATTACACTACTTCGTTCTTACAGTTTCAAAAATATGCTTATTCATCCTTTTATTTTACAATATTATACTATTTAGTCCTTCCGTCAGTTTTGCCGTTAAAATTGTCGTTAATTAATGTAAAAATACTAAAATAACCTTCAATATTAAATTTAATAATTATTCACCCCCTCTATATAATTCTATTATACTATATACCCCTGAACATTAAAAGTTATATTTTCCATCATGAATATTAATTTTTATCAATATTCATATTAAAATTATTACTAATTAATTATAAAATTATGATTATATAATTTAATAAATAAAATACCTAATTTTAACTTTAATTTACTCAATTTTTTTAGTAATTGCTAATTAATTATTTTTCAGTT
>CATIWO010783180.1:0-13372 GCA_949673435.1 Macaranga tanarius | reverse complement strand
ACTTATTTAAAGGACTATTTATATTAAACTCTAAACAATAATAATTAAAGTAATTATAGCAATTATTAGGATTTATCTCTCAATTCATTTTCCATGTAATTTAATTATTCTTTAAAGCAATACATTTCCTTGGGTCTAATAATGTATCAACTTACTCTTTCGATTATAAATTGGTTAAACATGCATTCAATAATTTAAACACTATGGCTTAACTTTCATCATCACTCATAATAATTTAAATCAAGCACACATATTATAAAGTAAAGTTTATCCCAAATTATGGACATGAATAATTTAAGTTATTTTTAATCATTAAATTAATTCATGTTATGTTTATTTCTTCCATTAGTTTTACAATCTTTCGATGCATAAATCTAACTAAAATCATATTTAAGTTGGCCAAACATAAACAAGCATTAAAAGCAATAAACACAAAATACATTCATTGGAGAAATTGATTAACTTTCATTAATTAATAAACCATAGTTCATGACATGAAGATAAATCCTAATAATATGCAATTAGTCTACATCCATAGAAATAAAACAAATACAAGAAGATATAGTAAGAGTTACACAATTTAGAAAATAAGAAAGCATCCAAACACTAGAATTGTCCTCTCAATCTTCAAGCTTTCTTTCCCTTTCTTAATCTTCTTGTTTCTAATATTTTTCTATGGCTAAAAAGTGTTCTCTATTGCTGTCATACCTTCTAAAGATAATAATGAAGTATATATATGTTTAGGAAGTTAAAAAACAAAAGGGTGCAAATCACTTTTTAGTGAAGAGTCGTATGCTTTAATATTTCTAGTCATTTCAAGGGCATTTTCATTAATCCATACAAATGAATTTAGTCCAGATGTCTTCATGAAAGTTGCATCCCTTTGAAATAGCTTTCCACAACCTCTTGAATCACTTGAATTCGAGTTCTGCAGAGGGAGTTATAGGTGCGACATAGCTGAACAATCATGTCCTTTCACACCCATGCCGAGTCGGTAAGATAGCGTGCTGTCATGACTCGCGAAAGAGAAGAGGAGTGTGCCGAGTCATGACAGTGCACCTTGGTGCTGAGTCGGCAAGATGGTGCCGAGTGATGCCGAGTTGGTGCCGAGTGGTGTCAACTCCAAACACTCCAAAGCTTGCCTTTTTCAACTCCTTTGACCTTGAATGACTTCTATATGACCATATAACTTTCCTAAACATTAAATAAACTTCAAAAACATTAGTGAACCATCCAAATGCATATAAATTTACTTGACAACAATGAAAATTAAAAGCATTTATGATTATTAATGAAATGCGTTTCAATTAAGCTAAAATGTGAACTAAATGTCACCACCTAATTATGCATAAAACATCCTAAAATTACTATACTAATTACCACATATCAAACTCCCCCACACTTAGACTTTGTTTCCCCTCAAGCAAAACTCAAAGATCAAAGATGAAGGTTCAAACAAAAGATCAATAGATTGCTCCTTTTAATTCAGAATGATTAAGCACTAATAACGGTCATAACTATATTAAATCAAAGAAATAAAAGGAAAATAGATTGATCATCTACTCTACAAGCTTTCAAAAGCCTAACACAAAGGCAATAATAATGTAAAAAATAAAGTAAGTCCTACCAAGTATTATTACAAATGAAATCCATGAAAGTCAAATTACATTCCAATTCATTAGTCAAACTTAAGTTTAAGGAAAACTATTAAATCATAGAGGACCAAAGAAAGTACACACACTTGTAATTAATCTCAAGACATTTTTAGACCAAACAACCTTACTTGAGAATGATTAGAAATCCTTTCCAAATGAATACAAATGAGGAGCAAACACAAATGCACACGATTTACTCAGAATCCAAAATATCATCAAGTTTTTTATTTTTTTATTTTTTTATTTTTTTAAGCGAGTGCGTTTTATGCTCCGTCTCGCATTTTTTTAAGCATATAATTTTTTTTTAATTTTCAAGTCCTTATCCTTTATTGAGTAATGACAAGTATGTATTATGGATATAATTTCCTCTTTAAGAAGCATATATCATTTCCTTAGAACTTGAGCTTAATTCATTAATCCAAATTAAACAATTTAAATGATTAAAGATTTCAAAGGTAATAAAATAAGGCAAATGTCACCAAATCTACACTCGCTTATCCAAGTTCATTGCACATAAACCAAGGGAAGTAGATATTCAATCAAAATTCAAAGTGTCTCTACAACTTAATATATTAATGAACCAAACTAGAACAAAATCATTCTAAATACAAAAGGAGTATAAAAATAAGATAAAAAATTATTTGAAATGCAACCTAGCAAAGTAAACTAAAAATGCAATACTTAAACTAAAAATGTTACACACATAAACATAAGCATATAAACGTAATAAACTAAAAGCAATTAAAATAACTAACTCCTCCCTTACACTTAAAATGACATTATCCTCAATGTATCCATGCAAACACAAGAAAGATAAGTAAACAAAATATAAGTAAAGAGAAAAGGATTAGAAAAGCTCCCTTAATTTTGTTGTGAAGATAGTAGTGGAGAATCAATGTGATACCCACTATGCTCAATTAGGCAGTCAATCTTGTGAGACATACGCCTTTGCCAACGCTCCGTACGAGTTTGTCTAGCATTAAATTGCTTCATTTGTTGCATCATTGCTCTTTGACCATCAAAAACTTATTGCCACAAAGCCAAATCACTAGGAGCACTAAAGCCTTCTTCTCCAATTGCCACATTTGTAGAAGGTGATTATTCTTCAACCTCCTCACTTATATAGTATTCATAGGCATCATGTTCTTCCTCAATTTCCTCCATTACTCGCACCACTTGGGGAGTTTGCTCTCTTTTGATCCAACAAGAATGTTCTCGTGCATGCTTGAGGTTGAAGTGAGCGTCAATTACTTCTTCACACGTAAAAGCTTGCTTGGTGAAATGGATCATCCTAACACATCTCATACTTGACAAAGAAGATTGTGAAATACCAAGACCAATAGCAATTTCAGTAATCACATGACTATGGGACAAAGGACCCATAGATGCGGTAGAACAATCAAGCAATTAATTTAAAACCCAATAATTCCAAAAAATTGGTTTCTTTTTATGAATGCACCACATTAAAAATAATTTTTGGGTGGAAACTCGATTGCCTTCTGATTTTTCAAACACAAGACATGCAAGTATTTTATGTAAAAGCTAAAATTTGTGATCTTTAATAAACATAGCCGAACCCTTTTTAGAATCAAAATAGGGAGGCAAATCCGTTAAGAATGCCTAAAAATGGCCGGCACTAAAATCACTTGGCATTTTTTGAACACCATCTTTAGCAAAACCAAACACATTATTCCTGAAATTAAAAGTCAATTAATAATTAGTGCCTAACATGTAAAAGTCTAGAGCATGCTTGTCCGCTTCATTCAAAGCCAAAGAACAATAAAATTCTTGAGTCAATTGCACATAAGAATCATTTTCTAAATCAACAAATTTCTTAAGTCCTATTGACTTCAATAATTTATCCATAACATTAAGCATGCCCATTTTTTCAATAATTATTCTAAGCAAGAATTTAGAACCAACAACTTCCTTAATTCTATATTGAACATATTTATCTCCCTCAAATTCATAGAAAATAGGAAAAGGAGCCTCATACCTTAGTGCTAGATCAAGAGGTTGGTCTTCCTCTTCACCTTGAATAATGACTTTGCCTTTGCCTTTGGAAATCTTAGAAGATGATTTAGCTTTCTTCATAGTGAAAAAAGTAAGGGAAAAAGTGTAGAGAATTATATGCAGAGAAATGTATGTAGAGAAAATAAAGGTGTAGAGAAAATAAAAGTAAGAGAAATGTTTAGAGAAAATAAAAGTTTAGAGAAAATAAGAAGGGAGAGAAATATGTGTAGAAAATAGAAGTGTAGAGAAAATATAAGTAGGAGAAAAGGAAAATGTAAATGTGTTTATATAATAGGAAAAAAATAAATTTAAAAATAATGGAATAGGGGGAAAAGAATGAAAGTTAAATTTTTTGAAATATTTAAATGAAAGAAGGAAGAGAAGGTGTAAGAAATGTGTAAGAGTGTGGAAGAATACAAGAATGTGTAAGAGAGGAGTCACTCGGCACCAATTAGATGAAGCTGCTGAGTCAGAACAATACCCGACAATCACGACTCAGCATCTGAAAAGGAGCCTTACCGAGTCGTGACAGTGCAAAGCAGTCACGACTTGGCACATGTGGTGAGGTTTTGCCGAGTCGTGACAGTGCAAAACTGTCACGACTCGGCATAAGTATGTGCTTGGGCACCCCTTTCTAATAAAAATAAAATTTTTTTAACAATATTAATTAAAACATAAATTTTAAAATTACTCACATGAAAATACATATAATAAAAATAACAACAACAACAACAACAACAACAACAACAATAATAATAATAATAATAATAATAATAATAATAATAATAATAATAATAATAATAATAATAATAGTAATAGTAATAATAATAATAAAATACTAAATAAAAAAAACTAAAATTATAGAAAATGTTAGTACTTAAAATCTATGCACACGTATTAAAAGAAAACAAATGTAATATGAAAATGATTTATTAATTGCGGGTATTTAGATTTAGTGATTTCCTCTCTTTAGGAAACATACCTCCATAGTAAACTTTACACCCTTGACCATTAATCTTGAACTTTGACCCGTTAGCATCAATTAGTTCCAATGCCCCATAGTTAAATACTTGTGCCATTTCAAACGGTGCACTCAACCTTAACTTTAATTTACTCGGAAACAATCTCAATCTTGAATTAAATAGGAGTACCTTGTCTCTTACCTTGAAATCTTTCTTAATTAAATGACTATCATGTCATCTCTTGGTTCTTTCCTTCACCAATCTAGCATTCTCATAAGCATTAAGCCTAATCTCATCAAGCTCATTCAATTGGAGGTATTTTTTATCACCCGCAGCCTTTAAATCAAAATTCAATGCTTTGATTGCCCAATATGCTCTATGTTCCAATTCTACAGGTAAATGACATGCTTTCCCATACGCAAGTCTATAGGGAGACATACCAATTGTTGACTTGTAAGTTGTCCTATACGCCTAAAGAGCATCGTCAAGTTTTATTGCCTAATCTTTCCTTGAATTGCCCACTGTTTTCTCCAAAATTTTCTTGAACTCTCTATTTGTTACTTCAACTTGACCACTCGTTTGAGGATGATATGGGGTAGCCACCTTATGCCTCACTCCATATTTCCTCAATAAAGACTCAAATTGGTGATTACAAAAATGCGATCCCCCATCACTTATGATTGCTCTTGGTACTCTAAATCTTGAAAAGAGCTTCTTTAGGAACTTGAGTACCACCTTGGCATCATTTGTAGGTAAGGCAATTGTTTCTACCCATTTGGAGACATAGTCAACTCCTACCAAAATATATTGATTTTCACAAGATGAGGGAAATGGCCCTATGAAATCCAATCCCTAAACATCAAAGATCTCCACTTCAAGAATGTAGTGAAGTGGCATCTCTTAACGTTTAAAAATGTTTCCCATCCTTTGACACCAATCACATTGCTTCGTGAACTGTTGCACATCTCGAAATAATGTAGGCCAATAAAATCCATACTCTAATACCTTGGCTGTGGTTTTGGTAGCTCCATAATGGCCTCCACAAGGAAAGTCATGACAATGCACTAGAATCTCATATACTTCTAATTCAGGCACACATCTTCTAATGATGCTATCACCATAAATTTTATACAAAAAGGGATCTTCCTATAGATAATATTTTACATCATGTAAAAACTTCTTCTTTTATTGGTAAGTCACATCATCCAGCATTATCCTATAAGCCAAATAGTTAACAATGTCTGCATACCATGGTGTGGTTAAGTGTTGCATGACCAAGAGAAACTCATTCGGAAAGTTGTCATTGATAGCTTTTTGATATTTTTCATCTCCTTGTTCAGCCAACCTTGACAAATGATCCGCGACCAAATTCTCTGAACCCTTCTTATCTTTGATTTCTAAGTCAAATTCTTGGAGCAACAACAACTACCTCATCAACCTTAGTTTTGCATCCTTCTTGGCAAACAAATACCGAATGGCTGCATGGTCAGTATATATCATCACCTTTGAACCCAACAAATAGGACCTAAACTTATCCATAGAAAATACAACCGCTAATATCTCATTTTCCATTGTTGTATAATAAAGTTGAGCATCTGCCAATGTTCGGCTAGCATAATAGATTATATGAAGCTTTCCATCTTTCCTTTACCCAAGTACCGCACCAATTGCATAATCATTTGCATCACACATGATCTTAAAAGGTAGAGACCAATCCGGCAGTGTAATAATTGGAGCTGAAATCAAAGCTTTCTTCAACCTATTAAAAGCACTTAGACATGCATTATCAAAAATAAAAGGAACATCCTTAACTAATAAATTAGTTAATGGTTTAGCAATTAAAGAAAAATTCTTTATAAAATGCCTTTAAAAATTGATATGTCCTAAGAAGCTTCTTACTCCCTTTACCGAAGTAGGAGGTGGTAATTTTTCTATGATTTCTGTCTTTGCTCGATCAACTTCTATACCTTTATTTGAGATTTTATGTCCCAAAACTATACTTTTATCCACCATAAAGTGGCATTTCTCCTAATTCAGAACAAGGTTAGTTTCTTCACACCTTCTTAAAACTCTATTAAGGTTAGTCAAATAAATATTAAAAGAATCACCAAAAATAGAAAAGTTATCCATGAAAATCTCCATAATATCTTTAATTAAATCAGAAAATATAGCCACTATGCATCTTTGAAATATGGTCGGGGCATTACATAATCCAAATGGCATTCTACGATATGCAAAAGTACCATAAGGACATGTGAATGTTGTTTTCTCTTAGTCCTCTAGAAAAATAAAAATCTGATTATATCTAGAATATCCATCAAGAAAATAATAATAAGCATGCCCGGTTATTCTTTTTAGAATTTGATCAATAAAAGGAAGAAGGAAATGATCTTTCCTAGTTGCTGAATTTAGTTTCCTATAATCTATACAAACACGCCATCCAGTCACTAACCTTTTAAAAATCAACTCACCCTCATCACTCTCAACTACGGTTATACTTCCCTTTTTAGGCACACATTGGATTGGGCTAACCCATGCACTATCAAAAATAGGGTATATAATTTCTGCATCTAATAACTTCACTATCTCCTTTTTCACTACATCCTTCATATGGGGGTTAAGCCTACGTTGCCTCTCCGTGATAGCCCTATGTCCATCCTCCATGCAGATTCTATGTATAACAATGGATGGGCTAATTCCCTTTATATCAAAAATTTGGCATCTTATAGCTCTAATCCTACCCTTCACCACTTATCTCACCTTTTTCTCTTGTTCCAAAGTTAATTTGTTAGAGATGATTATGGGAAGAGTATTATCTGTACGTAAAAATGTGTATCTCAATTAGGTAGGCAATGGTTTTAATTTTAATTGAGGTAGTCTTTCAATGGATGGAGGAGTAGGATTATCACTCCTCAATAAGAGCTTTGGTTTCACATAATTGGTCTCTAATTCTCCTTTATCTTCTTTTCCTATGGTTAAACCTTTTTTTGGCTCATTTACATTACTTAGAGATTGTTCCACACACTCATCAATGACTTCCACTCTCATGCAAGACTCATTATCAAAAGGGTATCTCATCATTTTAGATATATGAAACTCTACACTCTCATTTCCTACTCTTAAGGTAAGTTTGCCCTCATGAACATCAATGAGTGCCCTTCCCGTATTTAGGAAAGGTCTCCTTAATATTATTGGACAATTTAAATCAGCCTTAAAATCTAAAATGCCAAAATCAATAGGAATAATGAACTTATCTACCATGATGAGAACATCCTCCATAATACCAAAGGTTTCTTGATTGAATGGTCGGTGAATTACAAAGTCACGCCAATTGGTGTGACATCTCCAAGCTTCAATTTCCTAAAAAGAACAAAAGGCATCAAATTAATACTTACTCCTAAGTCACATAAGCATCTAGAAAATTCTTTATCACCAAGAAAACAAGGTATAGTAAAACTCCTTGGATCTTTGGGTTTTATTAGAATCTTGCGTGAAATGATAGAGCTATAAGTCTCGGTGAGTGCTACCATTTAGTTCTCTTCCAACTTCCTCTTATTGGTGATGATGTCCTTAAGGTACTTAGCATAAAGAGGCATTTGAGAAATAGCCTCCGTAAATGGTATGTTCAATTGCAATTTTTTGAATATCTCTAAAAATTTTACAAATTATTGTGCATCTTGTGCCTTTCTCAACTGTTGAGGAAATGGTACCCTTGGCGGTTTTAATGGAGTAGGAATATCTTTCTTGTGCTCCTCATCCCCTTTGACTCCTTCTCATTTATCATTCACCAATTCTTTCTCTAGTTGCTCCCGACCTCTTCATTCAACTCCTTGTAATCATTACCTTGATTCTTTAACTCCTTACCACTTCGTAATGTTATTGCCTTTAATTGGTCCCTCGAATTGGTCTCCATATTGCTTGGAAGGCTACCTTGTGGTCTAGTAACCAAGGCATTAGCAACTTGACCCAACTGCACTTCAATATTATGAATAAAAGAAGTGTGGTTCTTTGCTATTTGATCAAATTTCATCTCCATTCTCTTATGATTTTCACCTTGACCCGCTATTTTAGCATTCATAGCATCAATAAATTTATATAACTTCAACTCTATGGAAGCTAACCGATTATGTTGATTACTTTGAAAACCCATTGGACCTTACCTTGTCATATTATTGAACCCTTGAGCATCATTGTTATTGTTACTCCATGACAAATTAGTGTGATTCCTCCACCCAGGATTATAAGTGTTAGAGTACAGATTGTTTTGTTGCCTTACTTGCCCTTGGTTCCCTACAAAGTTCACTTGCTCTAGACAATTCTCACCTTGCATGCTGAAATTTTCCATATCATAATCTCTACCCATATGTCCAATTATAGAACAACCCTCATTTGGCAATTGAGAGTTGGATGGACTAGGAGTAGCCCTCATATTCAAATCACCAAGTTGCTTTGATAAGTTAGTAATTTGTGTTTGAAGTGAAGCAACCACTTCCCCTCCATTCTTCCCTTGCCGTGGTGGATTAAGCCTCTCCGATGGCCATAAACAATTGTTATTTGCCAACTCTTTTAACAATCCAAAAGCAACCTATACCATTTTCGTCATTAATGAACCACCTGTAACCCCATATATAGTGTCTCTTGTGGATCTTGTAACCCCATTGTAAAAAGTCCATATCAAAACGTCCCTTGGCAAGCCATGATGTGGGCAACTCCTTTGTAACTCTTTGAACCTTTCCCATGCTTCATATAATGATTCATGTTCAAATTGTTGAAATGAAGTGATCTCCTTTATAATCTTAGTTGTCTTTGCTGGTAGGAAGTACTTGGCTAAAAATGGCTTTGCCAACAAGTCCCAAGTAGTAATAGATGCCGGTGGTTATGAATTCAACCATGCTTTTGCTCTGTCCTTGACTATAAAAGGGAATAACCTCAACCTCACCGCATCATCTGACACACCATTATACTTAAATGTATCACAAATCTCCAAGAAGTTAGCAATGTGAACATTTGGATTCTCATTAGACAACCCATAAAACTGCACACTTGATTGAAGCATTTGCAAGAGAGCTGGTTTAATGTCAAAGTTATTAGCACTAATAGCTGGCTTAGTGATGCTTTGTTATGCCCCGTCTAAACCCGGCATAGCCGAATATAATAGTGTTCTCTCCGGTTCTTGCTGATTCTCCATTACTTCCTGTTCGTTTCTACTTTTCTTTCTAATCTTAAAATCTCTAATATGTAGATAAGAGACTCTATTCTTTTGCTATGAGTATTGTGCATTCACTCTTAAACAAATCTGCAAAATATAAATTACACACTTAATAATAAAATTCAACCAACAAATTACCTAAAACAATTGACATATAAATTGCCTTAAATTAAGCCAAACAAAATTAATTTTTATGTTAACCCAATTTAATCCCCAGCAGTGGCGCCAAAAACTTGTTTATGCACAATTTAAAATGCAATACCCGCAAGTATACGAGATCAAAATAGTAGTATATGATGCGTACAAGTGTCGTATCCCATAAGGATTAAATGAACTAGCCACTAATTAATACTATTTAATACTTGTTTAAGGCTCAAATAAATTTAATAATAGTTTTGATCAATTAAAATAAAACCTAAATGCTCAGTCTACTAACTTCAACTTATTTAAATAATTATTCATACTAAATTCTAGACAACAACAATTAAAGTAATTATAGCAATTATTAGGATTTATCTCTCAATTCATTTTCCATGTAATTTAATTATTCAGTAATGCATTTCCTTGGGTCTAATAATGTATCAACTTACTCTTTCAATTATAAATTGTTTAAATATGCATACAATAATTTAAATACTATGGCTTAGCTTTCATCCTCACTCATAATGATTTAAATCAAGCACATATATTATACAGCAAAGTTTATCCTAAATTATGGACATAAATAATTTAAGTTATTTCTAATCATTAAATTAATTCATGTCATGTTTATTTCTTCCATTAGTTTTACCATCTTTCAATGCATAACCCTAACTAAAATCATATTTAAGTTGGCCAAACATAAAAAAGTATTAAAAGCAATAAACATAAAATACATTCATTGAAAAATTTGATTAACTTTCATTAATTAATAACTATGGTTCATGATATGAAGATAAATCCTAACAATATGCAATTAGTCTATATCTATAGAAGTAAAACAAATATAAGAAGATATAGTAAGAGTTACACAATTTAGAAAATAAGAAAGCATCTAAATTCTAAAATTGTCCTCTCAATCTTCTAGCTTTCTTTCTCCTTCTTAATTTTCTTATCTCTAATATTTTTCTATGGCTAAAATATGTTTTCTATTGTTGTCATACCTTCTCAAGGTAATAATGAAGTATATATATGCTTAGGAAGTTAATAAACAAAAGGGTGCAAATCACTCTTTGGTAAAGGGTCATATGCTTTAACATTTCTAGTCACTTCAAGGGAATTTTTGTCAATCCATAAAAATGAATCACTTGAATTGGAATTCCATAGAGGGAGTTATGGCCAAAAGAGTGCGACATGGTTCAAACAGTCATGTCCTTTCACACCCATCCCGAGTTAGCAAGACTGCACCAAGTCGGGAAGAAAGTGTGTTGTCACGACTCGTGAAGGAGCAGAGGAGCGTGTGGAGTCATGACAGTGTACTTCGGTGCCGAGTTGACAAGATGGTGCTGAGTGGTGCCGAGTTGGTACCGAGTGGTGTCAACTCCAAACACTCCAAAGCTTGCCTTTTTCAACTCCTTTGACCTTGAATGACTTCTATATGACCATATAACTTTCCTAAACTTCAAAAACATTAATGAATCATCCAAATGTATATAAATTTACTTGACAATAATGAAAATCAAAAGCATTTGTTATTATTAATGAAATGCATTACTATTAAGCTAAAATGTGAACTAAATACAACCTAATTATGCATGAAACATCCTAAAATTACTATGCTAATTACCATATATCATTGATCACTGTCAAAGGAAGATGAAGTATAAGATGAATCAATATTTTGCTCGTTGGCTACACCATTGAGTCTCCTCCACCATCTCCTTCGGAAGATTGAGGGAGTTTTTCTTTTCCTTTCCTTTCTTTCATATTTGGGATTCACATTGGGGACAATGTAAATTTTTAAGTATGGGGGAGGGGTTGTTAGTAGTTGTAATTTATTTTTCATTTATGTTATTGTACATGTGTCTCTATGCTTTATTTTGCATTATTTTATCTTCTCCACATTAATAAGTAATTTCTTTTCTAAGTTCATCGTGATTGTGATTGAGATTTTATCTTTATGCCATATTAATAATTAACTTTTTATGCTCAATTGGTAGAATTTGAGAGTTTCATTTAGTATAGGTTTTAAGTTTTTCTTATTATCTCTTTTTATTATTTTCAAGGTTTGGAGATTATTTAGTCAACTTTCTAACTATTCTTAAGGCTAGGATGGTAAGGACTTAAGTTTAGGTTTTAAGGATTTAAGTAGCCTTAGGGAAACTATAGCCATAATACGAGTAACTAGCTTTTCAATAATAGATGAGGACACGAACGAAAACAATTTTGAATTAAAAAGAATTTTGATGAAAAACAAAAGAGAAAATTGATGCTTGTTGATGTGATGCATTTCGAGTAAGTTATGTGTAAGTGAGTATGCTCCTTAATTACATTCATTCAGAAAGAATGTGTGACATCACAAGTATTAGTAGTAGTAAAAAAAATTAGCAGGATGGAGCATAAAATTCACCCGTTAAAAATTAGTGGGATATAGCATAAAATGTATCCACTAGTAAAAAAAGAAAAAAGAAAGAAAAAAAATATGTCTAAAAATGCCATGAGAAATGTGAGTTAGTGCGTGTGCTTAATCCTTGTCCCAATGGCTGCTTTTGTTTACTCCTAAGTTTGAAGAATGAACATTTTAGCTAAATACCTTTGTTAGCACCGTGACTCTATATTCTTGATTTTATTCTTAATAAATTGAGATAATTTGTTAAACTTATTACTTATGCTATAAAATTTTTTTTCTATCATTGTTGAGTATTGAAAGTTTCCTTGTTAACTATCTTTTTCTTAACTTCTTTCATAGTTAAGATGGCTTGTTAAGATAACTACATCTATTTTGGAGAAGATAAAGTTTTTGTTGTTTTCCCACTTGGATCTTTGTTTCTTTCTTGAGGGTAAGCTAGGTCTAAGTGTGGGGAATTTGTTAGGATGCAAAATAGCATAGTTATTTAGGATAGTTGTATTTACTTTTTATTAGTTTTCATTTGCATTTGTTTGACTATTATATTGTCATTGTTATTTTTGTTGTCTTTATTTTCTTTCTATGATTTGTAGGTTCTCTTAGGTTTAATTCATGCTTGGAAGTGCATTTGGATGCATTAGAGTGAAGAATGGTATGCAAAACGCAAAGGAAGAAGAAAATAGAGTGGTGCCTGATGTGTAATAATCCGCAAGCATACAGAATCGTATCAAGTAGTAAATAAAGATATCGTCCCATAGGGATTGTAGGTTGAATACTGCAACACTCACAATGTTTGATTGTTTAGACAACGAAATAGAGTTTAAAAATTCAAAGAAATGAAACTAAATTAAGAAAGGTAAAAACACAAATTCAATGCAAATTTTAAAAGCTAGGGTTCCTTATTCTTAATTGACCATTTCAAAGGATTGATTACACAACTAGGTCTACACTAGTTTTAATTTATTTTGAAGGGATCTTAAGAACTATA
>CATIWO010783108.1:0-15934 GCA_949673435.1 Macaranga tanarius | reverse complement strand
GGTTTATTCTTGTGTTTCGTTTCTTTGCTTGAATTCTGATTTCCAAGTATGTTTCTTTTGTTTGATTTGAATTTAACAAATGGTAGAATTTGAAACTTGACGGTCTATAATTGATTATAACATATAGTTAGGTCAGTTAATTGAGGTCAATGTTCTGCCCTGTAATTCATGGATGTCAGCATTATGTCTTATGGCCTCAGATCAATGGTTGTGATCACAAATATAATAAACTGAAGATGTAATTTTTTCCTTGATTGAAGGAAACTGAAGATGTTGATTCTGATATTAATTTTTCTTTTGTTTTCTTTTCATATTTTGCAGCTAGCTTTCCGAAAGTGATGTTATGCTGTCTGGACGGTACATGCTTAGAAGTTTGGAGATCTGTTATTGTTAGATTACTTATGCTTTTCAATATCCTATCATGCTTCATTCTTGGAGCTCTTTTGTCTTTGCTACTTGCATTAATATTATGAGTTTAAACAGCATTTGTAATTGTAGGTCTGTTGGAATCTTCTGCACAGTATTACCTAAGGTTGGCTACTAAAAACATGTTTGCATGCGTGGCTAACACTGTAAACTACTGTTAATTTTGAACTGCGTTTATAGTTACATGGTGGAAGAATGCAGTATGGCTTTTTCTTTTTCTTTTTTTTTTATATATATATATATTTTTTTTATTAAATATATGGTAGTACAAGTGACTACTAATTGGTGGGGTTTGTATTATTTTAGGGAGATAAATCAGTTTTAAGCTTGAGCTACTTTGCTTAGTACTATGAATAAAAATTAATCATTAAGAGACAACCTGTGTTGAAAGGTGATGTTTATTTCATATTGACATAGATTCAAATACATATTAGCAGATTTAGCTATTTCTTTGCCCCTTTCAAATTTAGCCTCTCTGGTTTTATTTATCAACCGCCAAAAAGCACGTTTCAATTGATCAGAGTCATAGATGGATCATATGAATCGTACCACTGAAAATACCTACAAAGATTATGTTAGGTTTTTGACTTAAATTGTGAGAGTACTAATTAGTTTTAGATTACGAAGAAATTAATTTCTTGGAATAGGAATTAATTTTGGAGTAAAATTTTAAAACTTCCCAAATAAAGTGTACTTAGTGGCAAAGTTTTAGTTGTAACACCCTCTCACATCTAACATACATATGTCAAATAAATGAAATATAACCCGTCATTGTCTCACATCAAAATAAAACTTTGTATTTAATATATAAAAACTCTTGTACTTGAGTTTTAATATACACTCAAATGCACATTACTAGTCCAAGCTAAGTAAAAATGATTAAAGCTACAACACAATGCTCTTGCTGTCACTGGCCCACCTGAGAATGACTACTGAATGCAAACTATGAACTCCAAAAGCTTTACACTATCCCGAAAGAAAACATCACAAAAGAATGAGCTTGCAACTCAATAAGTAGCAACTAATATAACTATACACAAGCATTCCTAATATATGCATATTTATGTGTGTGTGTATATATATATATAGTCATAAAATAAAGTCCACCCCTTCAAGTAAACAATAAAAATTATTCTTTTAAGCTATATGGGTGTGTCTCTACCCGTGTAGTCTTCTGGAGAAAAACCACTGTCGAGACACGACTTGGAGCACGCCCGTGTTTCTGCCCATGTAATTCTCTGTTCAAAAATACACATTCATACACGGCCATACACACGGCCATGAACACGCCTTATCCATATCTCTCTCGGAACAAAAATATACATTTATACACGGCCATGGATACGCCCGTGTATCTCTCTGGACAAAAATATAGTATTAAACACGCTCATGTCTACTATGAGACATGCCCGTATCTTACCACACGGTCGGAGATACACCCGTGTGTCAGGCTCTGCTATCATTCAAACAACACAACTTTCACTCCAAATTACAACACACTAATTCCACATCACACCCATCACAAAGCCTTAGGCTCATACATAAAAGAATATATAGAATCACATATGTATTTTTACATGTATTTGCAAACCAACACCATCCATCAAAGCATCTCTTACATTACAGAACATATATTAACATGTATTCGTAACCAATAACAATGGCATCACAGCACAACCCACATTATCCGCCCGACTCATATTTATCATTAATAAAATAAATCTTTCAACTCACATAATAATATGTTGGCATGTCAAATCCGCCCGGCTCGTTACTCACATAATAATAATATATTGGCATGCCACACACGTTTTTCTTTTTGCCGGCTCATTCCTCATATACACAATTTATACACACACATGTTCCGCCCAGCTCATCCCTCACATATAAAATTTATTCACACACGTGTGTCCGCCCGGCTCATTCCTCACATATAAAATTTATTCACAAGTGTGTCCACCCGACTCATCCTCATATATATAATTTATTCATGCACCGGCATATACCGAGCATCACACATCAATTTCCATCACAGAACATCCAATATCACATATAGCACTATTGGTATTATAAATGCAAGACCAAGAATCTACATCACATCACACTCACAAGCATAAGCAATACCCATTATAAATGGTATCAGGAAACCTCATCAACTCATACACATACACAATTTTCATGCTAAATTACATTAAGTAAATTAATCTAGCTCAACTTGATATCATAACCATTAACATATACACTCCAACTATATCATAAATCCATCCGCCCGACTCATTCCTCACTCATATATTTCATACATAAGTATATTCAGAACATCACATAACATTTTCATCATAAAAGCTCAATCTCACTTATATAACATCGATCATAGGTATCACAAAAGTAATACCACAAGCCAACATCTCATCAAACTCATATACATAAGCAAGTACTATGCTAATTTTGCATCAAGAAATATAATCCATCTCAATTTAGTGTCACAATATTATCACATATACTTCAAATATACCATAAATTACCATCATAAAGTTACTTAACAAAATACATGTCAAAATAAAGGAGAATTCAAAGGTATATTATACTAGTAACTACTTACCCCAAAAATACTCTCCAACTCTACTTAGGAAGAGTTGTTTAAGTGGCCTCGTTTCCTCCTTCTCCCAGAGTTCCTAAATTTACATTTATCATTTTAAATCTCAAAATCATAACATGTACTCACTATATACATATCAAATGAACACATAAATCATTTATGAAACCCATAAAATAACCATATACCAAGTACACAAGAAAAGACCAACAAGCCAAATATACACTACTATAGGCAGATTCACTGATGTGAGTTCAAAATGCTCTCATAAATTGCAAACACATCCTATGACCATAATATTTTTTATAAACTCTGCACTTATGAGTCTATTTTTATTTTTAACTAGAATCACACAATTTTCACATGTATAGAATTAATTATGAAATTTTTCTCACTGTTAAGTCACACAGAATAAATAGAGTGAGCACTAAAATGTCGATCCCTTTTTGAATCTTAAGGACAGATTTAACTCAAACTCAAAATATGAAATTTGTAAAGGCCTCACTAAAGTTTTTTTATCATCAAACCACACTCAATTTAGAGTTCTACAGCTCAAGATATAATAAAAAAAATAGAGACCAATTTTTTTAAAAAATAGGGC
This sequence comes from Macaranga tanarius, assembly GCA_949673435.1. Classification (NCBI taxonomy): domain Eukaryota; kingdom Viridiplantae; phylum Streptophyta; class Magnoliopsida; order Malpighiales; family Euphorbiaceae; genus Macaranga; species Macaranga tanarius. The sequence goes on along the minus strand of CATIWO010783108.1, from coordinate 12,314 downwards.
ACGAATTCTGAAATCCCAAATCCTAACTTAAAATAACCAAATCACACAAATTACTTACCAACTGATTGACTTGAACCAAGAAGACTGATGATTATGGCCTTAACAAGATCTTCCTTCTAACAAATTCAACCTCTCTCAACCCACTCACTCAATCTTTTCTAAGGATGAGTGTTTATGACTTAGACCCCTTCAAACTTTAGAACATATTGGCATATATAAGAAGTCCATGTGAAGAAGAAAATCTAGACACAAATTAGGATATGCTCCAATGTAAAATATCCACATAGGTCCTTAATAAAAGGTGGTCATTACCTATTGACCCTTAAACCTTCAATTGTTTCATTCTAGTCCACACTTTCCTTTCAATTAGGTTGTAACACCCACCCTTTCACATACATATTTATAACATATGTATGGTATATTGTGCATAGTAGATAGTGGCCTTAATTAAGTTGGAGTATGTGCATTATTGTAGAGAAAGACTTAATTATAAGGTAAGTTTGGAGTTATATGTCACACGTGAAAGTTATGAGGGTATTGTGCAATATGCCCATTTCATTAAGGGACTAAATGGGTATTTTGATGATATTTTGTTATATTATTAAGTATTATTATATTTGTTATTTATGTGATAAATATGGATTTATTGGTAGGTTGGACAATTATTATAAGAAGACTTTAGGTGGCCAAATGGAAGGTTGTGATTGGTTGGAGTTTATTGGTGTATATTCAATTGTAAAGTGAAGAGTTGTGTAGAGATTTTGGAAAGAAAATGATGAGTGAGTTGGGAGTGATTTGTTACAAAAGAAAGTTGTAGACTATTGTGTAATAATCCCATTTTAGTAAGGGGGTGCAGAGATTTGGTGATATTATGTATTATTTTATTAAGTAATATTGTAGAAAATTGTTGATATTATCTATCATATTATTATTATTATTATTATTATGGATAAAGGTTAAGTGATATTTGTGTGTGTTTATTATTATTATTATATTAAGTGATGATTATAATTAAAGTAAAGAAGAGACTTTTGGGGGGCAATTGGCATATTTTCATTAGTAGAGTGGTGTATGTATTTATTGTGTAGAGATTTTTGTTTTAGGAACAAGTGTGGTGTAGAGAAAGTGTAGAGAGGAGAAGAGGGAATTGAGAGGTTTTGGGAGATTTGTTAATTCTCTAATCATCTAGCATCATTGTTGGGGAGCTTAAGAAGATCAATTGGCCATTTGTGCATCATTTTAGGTAAGCCATGTATTTATTTTGATTATTTGAAGTTAGGTTTTTATGTTGAAATTTCATGTTCTGTTTTGGGGGTTGCATCAATCTTAGTATTTTGAGCATAACTTGAGTTGTAGACCTCTGATTTGAGCAAAGTTTAATATTCTGGAAACCTTAGAGAGTCCTCTATGTGTTTTGTACTAAGGCTAATTCTATTGTTAAGGGTGACTAGCACAGCTGAACATTTTCATACTCAGTCTATCACTTCTATTTATGTATTTTACCCAGTTTTGCTAAAAAATCTATAATTAATTTCACACACATCTGATCGAGTAATTTTAGTTGGAATTTGAAGTAGACTCATAGATATACCTTCAGTAATATTTTCATGATTTTTGGATATGTATGTGAATTATTTGGATGTATTGAACCTTAAGTATAGAGTTGCACTGAGTGGCATTTTGTTGAGTTGAGTGCAAGTGACATGTTTGCTTTGTGAATTGATGTATGAATTATGTGTAGGCTTTGATAAGGATGTTAGAGATCCTAATCACTAGGAGATATTTTTTTTAGAAGGAGTTGAAGGCTTGAGGTAAGTAATTATTAATTTAATACTTACATATAGTTACTTGACTATATTAATTTGTGTATGCCATTTAAGTGGCAAGATTTTTTAGCATGATGAATGTATAGATATATATGAATATGTTATTGTGATAAGGCATGAAGAATATATATATATACATATGAATTTGTTGTTGTGAGAAAGCATGATGAAAATATATCTATATATTATTGATGAGAATATGAAATGATTGATTGAGAATGTGTTATGATACATTGTGACTATTGGCACTTATGAGGTGCAAGCCACTTAGTGTGGTATAATATATATGTATTATGGTAAGAAAAGTGAATTATGATTTACGATGAGAAAATGAAAGGGATGTTGGATTATGATTATATGATTGTTCATATGCGAATTTGATATGTTGAATTGTGAAAGCCACTTAAGGTGGTATGGTTGAATATGAATTATTATGAAATGATAAAATATATGCATGTGGCATGATGTGAGAAATGTAATGACGTGAGGAAAATATGTGTAGAGATTAAGCTCCACGACCTGAGACTGAGCTGGGCAGAGAGTCTCAGGTGTGGCCATTCATATGACATATATATATATATATATATGCGCGCACGTGTGAGATCTGAGACTAAGCTGGGCAAAGAGTCTCAGGAATGGCCACGGATATATGAAAAAGAAAAAGAAAAGAAAAAGAATAATGTGAGCTTTGTGTGAAACGTGTATGACGTGTGTTAAGAATTCTGGCCGGATTACTAACAAATATAACCATGCATAAACATACATGCATTGCATTTATGATATAATTAAAATGTTGTTGAATGTGATTTTATTATGAGATTGATGAATTGAGTAATGTGATGATTGAGTGTAGATATTGAGTCACCCAAGTATTTATACTAGTATTTGCTAGATGGTTATTGAAATGAAGAGATTTGGTATATATGAGACACCAACAATATTGTTTGAATGTTTGAAATCTTCTTGTGATATTTTGGATGTTTGGTATGGATTAGTATGTTTAGAATGTATTGTTGTGACTTGAATTGAGTTATATTCATGTGCTTTGACATTATTAGTCAATTCAAGGGCATTTTTATCAATCCATACCATCAAATTAAATCTAGATGTAGTCCTCTGAACTAGCTTTCCATAGCTTCTTAAATTACTTGAATCTGAGTTCTGTTGGGGAAGTTATGGCCAAAAGAGTGGGATAAGGTTAGTCGGGTCATGTCTCCTGGCACCCGTACTGACTCGGCACGAGTGTGCCAAGTCATGATAGAGAGACTCGGTGCCGACTTGGCACGAGTGTGCCGAGTCGTAATGAGTCAGCTTCCATTAGTAGATTTTGGTTTTTGTATTTTGACTATAACTTGAGCTATAGACCTTCAAATGAGGTGTGGTTTAATACTACGAAAACTTTAAAGAGTCCTCTACAAGTTCCATATTTTGAGGTTGGGTAGACTCTATTTTTAAGATTTTTTAATTAAGGTTGACATTTTACTGCTCACTTAATCCTTTGTCATTTGGACTTCCATGTGCAGTCTAAATTTTAAATTCTTATAATTTGATGTGTAGAAATGTTATTTATATATTCTCCTTAATTAGTTCTTGAGAAAAACTATATGTATACTTATTTTAATAATTTCTTATTGAGTCACAAGTTCATTCCTTTGCAAATTGTGGTTTCAGGTAATAGTTAGACTTATTTGAGGTGTGAGTTGATGAAGCTTGAAGTGTACTCCTTTGTGAGTTCAGGTAGATCAAAGGCAGGCTTGGTGTCGACATCTCCATTCTCATGAGCATCATTATCATAACATTCAGACATTTCGAATTTGAATTATATATTTATTTTGATTTCAAATTATATATGTACATAAAAGTACAATATGTATATTACAAGAGTTTGGTATAAATACATATCTTTAAAAAAAAATTTCATATGCCACGTGGTTGATGTAATGTATGGACACTTGTATGTAGTACTTGGAGGGTGCTACATTAAGTTATATCAGAGCAGAGATTAGACTTCCTCGGGATGATAAAGCATGAGGCATACGTGATATATCATGCATAAGTTGAGAAAACATGTAGTTGATGTATGTTGCATATCTTAGGATGGATGAACACCATGTGCCTCGCGTTGATCCCGAAGAGTCATTTGAGTGAGTTCATTAGTAATACCTGTGCATGTTCTATATGAACTTGAAATTCTATTTACAACCTCTTCATAAGATGTATGTTCTTATATATTAGTGAATTGTTTCAGATATAAGAAGAATGAGTCTAAGTAGGTAGATAGTACTGTTAATTAGAACTATGAAATATAAGAAAATAAGGTGCAAATATTTTTACAGTCTTAGTGATTCCACCATAGCAAATGATGATTATAGAGTGTAGAAAGAATTCTAGATGGAATTCATAAGTATTGATGAAATGAGAATTAGTTATACAGTGTCATGGATTAAGCAAAATATATGATGTGAAGAGTAATGTGAATGCATTATGATTTTGGCAATGCTCCTGTCTTACTAATAATAGTATATTGGTGATGCTTAGTTAGATATAATTGTAGTGTGGTAGATAATTGAGCCTTAATTGAGATTACAGAAGTGTAGTTATTTATTTACAGGATTGACCCTATTTTAGTAGGGAAATGTCTATATTTTAGGAGAGGTTCTGCCGAATTTTTGGTAGATTCGTCGTAAATTGTACTTTCATCGTTAGGTTCCTATGATATAGGCTTGTGTGCAATTGATGAGTGAAAGCAAAAAAGACTTGAGAGAGGATTGAATTTAGAGATTTGAGAGAGAGTTTTAGAAGCTAAAAGAATCTAGGTTTTAAACAAAATGAATTTAAAGGTTATAGTGAGCGTTTGTTTAGCTAATTAAAGGAAAGACTTAATGGGGAATTTGGAGAATCTCAAAGATCAAAAGTTGATGGTAAATCTATAGGTGGTATAATATTTCCAAAAAGTAATTGCAACGATGGTGGAAAAAAAATATTTAGGGAAGTACTGGAGTCCTAAGCTAAGAATATGTTATAATTATAGAGAACCGGGTCAATTTGTTAAAGATTGTCTATTGACAAGAAGTGATGAAAGATCACAACTACTTGAGTTAAGTAATACAAATACGAACAATGGTGATTAGGATTTTGTTTAAAATTATTATTTGATATGGAATGCGTGAATTAATAGTTATGAAATTGAAGAAGGATTAATATGATTTTGAAAATAAATTAGGTATGGAATTATCAAGATATTAGAACTTGTTATATAAAGAGATAGTGGGTGAAGAAGAAATTATACCTATTTGTTGATTTCAATTGCGATTATACCATATGTGATTTGGAGTGGGCAAGAAGCTTATTTAATGGATGTTGAAGATTTAGTAAAGATTAATTTGAGAAGAATGGGTGAATTTACAATTATAGAATATTCTAAGGTGTTTTAGATAAACTATGGCAATTATTTAGTATTGAAAGGTAGATTTGGAATTTGATTATACTAGAATTACATCAGTATTGATTGCTTTATAAAGAATAATATCATGAGAGATGAAAGAGGTTAACAAGGATAAATTAATGGATTGAATAGTACATGATAATGACATTAATTCCGTTTATTAAATACAGAGGATGAGGAATAATTATGTACTGATTATGAATTATTAAGCTATGTTCTGATGAAAATGAATTATGTATCATTTATTATTAATGAAGTGAGGACTTGTTTGATTAATAGAAAGATATTACAGTATTTTGGGGAAGAATGAATTTGAGAAAATTAAATATTAGTAATTTTGGACAGTAGAATGTTCTATTGCCGAGACAATATTTGGAATTTGGTATAGATATCATAAATTCTGATTATGTTATTGAGAGTAAGGAAATTACTTTTCTTAAGAAAGAAATGATGAGGGGAATGGATTAAAGTTTATTAGTGAAGTTATGGAAGTTATGTGATTCATATTAATGTTTTAAGATAAAGGACAATATGTGTGAATATGAGAGAAGGAACAATAGTATATATATTCAGACAGTTATAATCGTGTAAGGGGACTTCCTCGACTTATGATCTAGAACTCTTGATTAGTAAATATACTTGAGAGTTGAAAGACATTAATTGTGGTAACCAAAATGTCATGAACATCGCATTTTTATTATGGGTGGTCAACAAAGCAAAGCAATATGGAAGAGCTGATGTATGGAAACAAAATATCAGTCTTTATTGAAGTTATAACCACCAATAGTATTAACATAGACTCAGAGAGTCAATTCCTGTAGGAGATCAGAGTTACAGGATTTGTGTATGATGTTATTATAAATTGATCTGTGGATAATAGATTGAATTGGATGAATTAGAGTGTAAGTGAGATGTGTTATATATGTATTTGATGTATGGTCATATGTAGGAGTTATAAAGAATAAAGAAAATATGAACAGCTAGAAGAACTCTCGCTTGTTGAAGTGGAAAGTAATTTGGTAAGTACTTATTAATATGATGCATATATGTTAGTTTCTTTTATATGCATTAATTTAATAGTAAATTGTGCTTAATTGGATAATTAAGTAAGTAATATGAATTATTATATATGCATATTGAGATGTGTGATTGAATATTCCATGGAATATGGTGAATGATATTAGTAGCTTTTGACGAGAATTGGTGTGAAATGATTATGTTGTGGATTGTAAATTATAATGAATATTATATTTGTGTATAATGAATATTAATATAATGACCTATTGTGATGCAATCATATTAAATTGAATTATATATGATATGTTGTGTTTTACAAGAAGGTGAAACAAGTGAAAAATTATGTGAGAAACATGCCAAATGTGGCTTTGTGTGAGGTGATGGTATGAAAATGGTTTTGGTGGGATATTGACCAATGAGATGGGAACGTGAATGTATGCATTATTGCATTTATGTGAAATTATTGCGAGATGCTATCCTTATTGTTAAGATGAATGCAATTATTAATTATAGTATTGGGATTTAAAAATTTATATGATGTATACTCAATTGCTTATTGAGTATATTTATACCCTTCTAGGATGGAATTGATGATTGAGGGTATTAGAGGTGATGTAGTGTAACTACACATATTTGGCTATATAGATATACTATGGGCTTATGTTGTGAATAAATTGAATGATAATGTGAAGTATGTCTTGAAATATGTCTAAGTTGCTTTGAGCCTCATTTGAATGTGGGGAAGTTTGCATAGTTTTAAGAAGGATAAATGGGAGAAATTTAGTCAAAATATGTGGAACTATAAAAGAAGTGGATCATTAAAATATAAATTGGCTTTGCTAAGGGAATTATTTCCTATTATGATGTATCCCATGTGTCTATAGTAATACAGTTTAGATCGGATCCTATATATGTGATACAAGAGCCTAATAAAGATTGTCGATAGAAATTCCAGATCATAAGGTGAGGTGATTGAGGAATAAAGAGATTTCAATAGTAAAGATGAGGTAAAGTTATTGTTCACCAAAGGAAACAACATGAGAAATAGAATAGTTAATGAAAAAGAAAGAACCACATTTGTTCTAGAAGGATGATGAGTAGTTAATTTCGAGGATAAAATTTTCTTAAGGGGGAGAGAAATATAACACCCGCCCTTTCACATACGTATTTATGACGTATGTATGGTATATTGTGCATAGTAGATAGTGGTCTTATTTAAGTTAGAGTATGTGCATGAGTGTAGAGAAAGACTTAATTGTAAGGTAAGTTTGGAGTTATATGTCATACGTGAAAGTTATGGGCGTATTGTGCAATAGGCCCATTTCATTAAGGGGCTAAATGGGTTATTTTATTATATTTTGTTATATTATTAAGTATTATTATATTTTTTATTTATATGATAAATATGGATTTATTGGTGGGTTGGACAATTATTATAAGAAGACTTTAGGTGGCCAAATGGAAGGTTGTGATTGGTTGGAGTTTATTGGTGTATATTCAATTGTGATGTGAAGAGTTGCGTAGAGATTTTGGGAAGAAAATGATGAGTTAGTTGGGAGTGATTTGTTACAAAAGAAAGTTGTGGACTATTGTGTTATAATCCTATTTTAGTAAGGGGGCGTAGAGATTTTGTGATATTATGTATTATTTTATTAAGTAATATTATATTCTTGGATGAAGGTTAAGTGATATTTGTGTGTGTTTATTATTATTATATTAGGTGATGATTATAATTAAAGTAAGGAAGAGACTTTTGGGGGGCAATTGGTATATTTTCATTGGTGGAGTAGTGTATGTATTTATTGTGTAGAGATTTTTGTTTTAGGAAGAAGTGTGGTGTAGAGAGGAGAAGAGGGAATTGAGAGGTTTTGGGAGATTTGTTAATTCTCTACTCATCTAGCATCATTTTTGGGGAGCTTAAAAAAATCAATTGTCCATTTGTGCATTATTTTAGGTAAGCTATGTATTTATTTTGATTATTTGAAGTTAGGTTTTTATGTTGAAATTTCGTGTTCTGTTTTGGGGGTTGCATCAGTTTTAGTATTTTGAGCATAACTTGAGTTGTAGACCTCTGATTTGAGAAAAAATTAATATTCTAGAACCTTTAGAGAGTCCTCTATAACTTTTATGTTTTGCACTAATACTAATTCTGCTGTTAAAGTTGACTAGCACAGTTGAACATTTTCGTACTCAGTCTGTTATCTCTCTTTCTCTGTTTTATCCAGTTTTGCTCAAAAATCCTTAATTAATTCCACACATATCTAAATCAAGTAATTCCAGTTAAGATTTGAAGTAGACTCATAGATCTACCTTCAGTAATATTTTTATGATTTTGGAATATATGTGTGAATTATTTGGATGTGTTGAACCTTGAATATAGAGTTACACTTAGTGGCATTTTGTTGAGTTGAGCGCAAGTGACATGTTTTCTTTGTGAATTAATGTACGAATTATATGTAGGCTTTGATAAGGATGTTGGAGATCCTAATCACTAGGGGAGCTTTATTTTAGAAGGAATTGAAGGCTTGAGATAAGTAATTACTAATTTAAAGCTTATATATAGTTACTTAACTATATTAATTTGTGTATGCCATTTAAGTGGCAAGATTGTTGAGCATGATGAATATATAGATATATATGAATATATTATTGTGATAAGGCATGAAAAATATATATATATATATATACATATGAATTTGTTGTTGTGAGAAAGCATGATGAAAATATGTCTATATATTGTTGATGAGAATATGAAATAGTTGATTGAGAACGTGTTATAATACATTATGAATATTGGTACTTATGAGGTGCAAGCCACTGGGTGTGGTATAATACATATGTATTGTGGTGAGAAAAGTGAATTGTGATTCACGATGAGAAAATGAAAGGGATGTTGGATTATGATGATATAATTGTTCATATGCAAATTTGATATATTGAATTGTGAAAGCCACTTGAGGTGGTATGGTTGAATATGAATTATTATAAAATAACAAAATATATGCATATGGCATGATGTGAGAAATGTAATGATGTGAGGAAAATGTGTGTGTGGAAATTGAGCTCACGGCTTGATACTAAGCTGGGCAGAGAGTCTCAGGTGTAGCCATTCATTTGATATATATATATATATATATATATATGCATGCACGTGTGAGATCTGAGACTGAGCTGGGCAGAGAGTCTCAGGAATGGCCACGGATATATGAAAAAGAAAAGAAAATAAATAATGTGAGCTTTGTGTGAAACATGTGTGACGTGTGTTGAGAATTCCGGCTGGATTACTAACAAACATAACCATGCATAAACATACATGCATTGTATTTATGATATAATCAAAATGTTGTTGAATGTGATTTTATTATGAGATTGATGAATTGAGTAATGTGATGGTTGATAGGATGTAGATATTGAGTTATAAGCACCTAAGTATTTATGCTAGTATTTGCTAAATGGTTATTGAAATGAAGAGATTTAGTGTATATGAGACACCAACAATATTGTTTGAATGTTTGGAAATCTTATTGTGATGTTTTAGATGTTTGGTAGGGATTAGTGTGTTTAGAATGTATTATTGTGGCTTGAATTGAGTTATATTCATGTGCTTTGACATCATTAGTCAATTCAAGGGCATTGTTGTCAATCCATACCTTCGAATTAAATCTAAATGTCTTCATAAAAGTTGTAGCCCTCTGAGCTAGATTTTTATATCTTCTTGAATCATTTGAATCCGAGTTCTGTAGAGGAAGTTATAGCTGAAAGAGTGTGACAAGGTCAGTCGGGTCATGTCTCTTGGCACCCGTGTCGACTCGGCATGAGCGTGCCGAGTCGTGACAGAGAGACTCGGTGCCGACTCGGCTTAAGTGTGTCGAGTTGTGATGAGTCAGCTTCCATCAGTACATTTTGGTCTTCATATTTTGACCATAACTTGAGCTATAGACCTCCAAATGAGGCGTGGTTTGATGTTACGAAAACTTTAAAGAGTCCTCTACAAGTTCCATGTTTTGACGTTGGGTAGAATCTATTTTTAAGATTCTCTAATTGAGCTTGATATTTTAGTTCTCACTTAATCATTTGTCATTTAGACTTCCGTGCGCAGTCTAAATATTAAATTCTTATAATTTGATGTGTAAAAATGTTATTTATATATTCTCCTTAATTAGTTCTTGAGAAGAACTATATGTATACTTATTTTAATAATTTCTTATTAAGTCACAAGCTCATTCCTTTACAAATTGTGGTTTCAGGCAATAGTTAGACTTGTTTGAGGTACGAGTTGATGAAGCTTGAAGTGTACTCCTTTGTGAGTTCAGGTGGATCAAAGGTAGGCTTGGTGTCGACATCTTCATTCTCATGAGTATCATCATCATAACATTCAGACATTTCGTATTTGAACTATATATTTATTTTAATTTCAAATTATATATGTACATAAAAGTACAATGTGTATATTACAAGAGTTTGGTATAAATACATATCTTCAAAAAGAAATTTCATATGACACGTGGTTGATGCAATGTATGGACACTTGTATGTAGTACTTGGAGGGTGCTACATAGGTTCTTGTCAATAGTTTCTAAACCCTTTAATCCTATAACACCACACACTCACAACATATCCAAATAATCACAACATATAAATAATCACATATAAATTTAACTAATAATTCCTCCCAATATGTATAAAATTCATAAACCCCATGCTCATGTGAATGATGATGCATTATATCCATTCTCAACCAATAAAATTAAATAAAATGCATGATATAAAGATGTCATATTTTTACATGCATTACAACTCTCCCCTTCTTAGAAAATTTTGTCCTCGAAATTTAATAACTCACCACCTTCTGGAATCAAATATAGATATTTCTGTTTATGGATGACCTGCTGTATTAAAATGCAATTTAGTTCCCAAGCTCTCTGTAAACTATCCCAACAATATTATGTAAACCTTGGATCTTTCTCAAACATAATAGATAAAGTCACACTATGTAATCTTACAAATCTCCAAAATATATAGGGCAACTAACTTGCCTACCAAATCCGTCTGTTGCACAGGTAAGAAATGATTTATCTTTATGAGTCTATCAACTATCATCCAAATGACATTATATTTACAAATAGTACAAGGCAAACCAATAACAAAATCCATAGTTATCTTCTCATATTTCCACTCAGGTATCCTCAAGGGTTGTAATTTACCCGCAGGTTCTTGATGTTCAGCTTCCACTTGTTGGCAAGTCAAACATTAGTAATAAATTCTGCCACATCCTTCTTTATAGTTGGCCACTAATAAATAGGCTTAATATCTTGGTACATTTCCGTACTGTTTGGGTGCATTGCATAAGGTGCATTGTGAGCTTCATTCATAATTTGCTTCCCCAACATGGTACACACACATGACTTTTGATTACCACCATACCATCTTCCCTTATTGGAAAATGAGACTTATTTCTTGCTTTAACCTTTTCTTTCATCTTCTACAATTAAGAATCCTCCACTTGTGCATTTTTAATCTGATCCCAACGGAGGGTTTGATTTGTAATGTAGCTAACAAGTTACCCTTCTTGATATCCACAGAAACATTCATAGCCCGTAGTACCAATAAATACTCTACATTGTAATAAATCATTCCTCTAAAGCAGTCCACTAGTTTTCTACTTAAAGCATCCGTTACAACATTTGCTTTTCCTATAGGGTAATCAATTATATAATCATAATCCTTCTATAGCTCCATCCATCTTCATTGTAACACCCGTATTTTGAGAACACTGTTCATGCATCATATCTTTCATGACATATAGAGTAGAGTTGTGGACCGTATTAAGTGTGAATTTGCAGATGATGGTAGAGAGGGATAAATTTGCAAGGTAAGTTTTGGAGTTATTGGTCACAATAGGAAGTTGTGGAGTAGAGTGTAATTATTCAAGTTTATTAAGGGGGGATGAGTAATTGTGGTGATATTTGTTATTATATTAAGAGTTTGTATTATTATATTTGTAGAGATAAATTAGTATTTATTAA
>CATIWO010783059.1:0-14231 GCA_949673435.1 Macaranga tanarius | reverse complement strand
AAATCTATAGTTCTTAAGATCCCTTCAAAATGAATTAAAACTAGTGTAGACCTAGTTGTGTAATCAATCCTTTGAAATGGTCAATTAAGAATAAGGAACCCTAGCTTTTAAAATTTGCATTGAATTTATGTTTTTACCTTTTTTAATTTAGTTTCATTTCTTTGAATTTACAAACTCTATTTCATTGTCTAAACAAACAAACATAATGATTATTATAGTATTCAATTCTCCAATCTCTGTGGGACGATATTTTATTACTACTGGTTGCGATTCTGTATGCTTACAGATTTACACTCATCAGGTATCTTATATACTTGTTTTTGAATCAAATCAATTCACTTCTTGTGAGTTGCTATATGTGTACAATTGTATTAGTAATTGCTTATTAAGTTACAAACTCACCCATTTTGCGTCATAATTTTTTAGGACTTGATTAAGCAAAGCTAGAAACTTGCATTGGAGTCTTAGGTAGGCTAAAATGAGATTGGTGTATCTGACCTTCAACCTTCATATGCATTTGGCATTTTGCAAAATGACATTTTGTGTACTAGTTAATCATATGTTAATACATGTGTGGAATGCTGGACAATGTAGGCACATATAAGTATTTGTCTATATATATAAGTACATTTGTGACAATATTTCTTGTGCGACGTGTGTATGATTATTTGTGGCCATGTGTATGGTGGTGCTTGTGGGCATCACACATGTGATGTATGGTAAACTTATTATCATGTTTAAACTACTTTTGTCATTTTTATGCCTTTTTTCTATTCTTTTTGTGTTCTGTTTTACATCATTTTAAAAGTCCTTGGGTGATGTTGTGATCTCAAAGAACTTTTTGACTTTTATTTTCTCTTGTGTAATTATTTTGCATGTGTTTTGGTTTAATTTAGGTGAAAGATCAATGACCTTACCATTTCAATGAGCCTTTAATGGGCAAGAGATCCTCATGAGGCCCAATGACCTTAAATGGCCTTAATCATGTCTTTGAAATCTATTTTCTTTTATTTGGTAGTTATGGCTTACTTGAGTGATTGTATAATCCCAAAGTTTGCTCTCTTTTGCTCTTTTATTTTTCACTTTTTATTTAAACTAAAATCATGAGCCCATGACTATCTGGGTCAAGATATTTTTTTGTTATTAATGACGGTAACATGATGAGGCTCCGTATCTTGATTTACTTCTTTTAAGTTTATTTTGATTATCTTTCAATCTAGTCTTGTTATTTTTGCTTTTTTTTATTGCAGTTAAACTCCTTCCATCTTATTTTGACGTGCTTTAATGGCTACCTAATCTTTAAGCATATTTTTTATTTTTTTTCTTTTTAGGTGTTTTTATTGCTTTCATTCCACCAATGACTTAAATGGTCAAAACCATGTCTTTGGTTGGCTCATGGTGACCATTTGAGGTGCTTATATCATTCTTTTCTATTTCATTATGATTTTACCACTTTTGGATATTTTACGCATTTTTAAGACTTTTTAGGCAACCATATGATTCTAAATTCATTTTGCCTTTTTCTATTACATCTTTTATGCTTTCATGTCTTTCATTACCTTTTTCTTTTTTTTTTCACTTCTTATGTCTTTTATTTTGCTTTGCCTAGTCGTTATGTTGCCAAATTGGACTTTTAGTTTGGTGTTTACTCTTTTAGGTGTATCTATTATGTTAAAAAGGCCTTACAATCCTTAACCCCATTCCCTTTTTTTATGTATTTTGCTACTATTGTTATATTGTAATTATGCATATAGATGTTTGCATATTATTTAACATCATGAAATAAAAACTAGGGTGATGTGACAAGTGAATTAGGTTGAGTATAACGAGAAATAGTCAAGTAGAAACTACTTTTTAAACTCAAATTTTTTGAATAAGGTGATGATTATTCAAATTCCTATAATCTATTTCCCATTTCTCGAGCGTGATCGGGCGACAACTCCAAACTTACAAGGCTTCTCTGGATTCCTAAAAGGATTCCTGTGTTCACTTTCAAGAGGAATGATGTTTGGCCCACTTAGTGCCACAATCGCGAGCCACCTGTGTTCCCATGCAATTCAAAAATAGTCTTCTCTATGTTATGCATGTTGTAGTTCATAATGAACCCATCAAATTCATCAGGCAAGGATTGGAGAATGATATCAACACCCAAGTCTTAGGTGATCTCAAGACCAAGTTTCTGCAAATGATCAAGATGGCCCTTCATCTTCAAAACATTCGGACTCATTGAACTACTAGCAGTCAACTTGCATGAGAGTAAAGCCTTAATAGTGGCAAACCTCTCTATTCTAGCTTTCTCTTGGAACATTTCCTTGAGATGGCCTATCATAGTAAAAGCCTCCATTTCCATCAATTGCTTCTGAAGCTCTGATTCCATGCTACCAAGCATGAGGCAAGTGACATCAATAGAATCATTGAGATGATTACTATAAGCATCCTTTTATGCTTGATACATTGTAATTAGCATAGTAATTTTAGGATGATTCATGCATATTTAGGTTGTATTTAGTACACATTCTAGTTTAGTTTTGATGCATTTCATTCATGATCGTAAATGCTTTTGATCTTAATTGTTCTTGGTAAATTTATATGAATTTGAATGACTCATTGATGTTTTTGAAGTTTGTTTGAAGCTTATGGAAGTTTTATGGACATATTGAAGTCATTCAAGGTCAAAGAAATGAAGGGAGCAAGCTTTGGAGTGTTTGTGGACTGTCACTACTCGGCACCCTTTGCTGAAGCGTTGTCACAACTCAACACTCTTTCCCTTGCCATTCACAAGTCATTATAGGAAGGAACTGTCACGAGTCGTCACGGTCTTTACCACTCGGCACGGTGTAGAGAGACATGACTGTTCGGACCATGTTGCACTCTTTCAGCCATAACTTCCTTTACATAACTCAGACATCTAGATTAATTCATTCATCTAAATTGCCAAAAATGCCCTTGAAGTGACTGCTAATGGAAAAGCATTTAACTTTTCATCGAAGTTTACTTGTACCCTTTGGCTATTAACTTCCAAACCTATAAATACTTTATTTATCTCTGGAAATGTAATGTAGAATAAATGAAGAATATAATTTTAGATATAAAACATTATTAGAACATTCATAGAATAGTTTTAGAGATTGAATGGATAGAGCTTGAAGTTGTTGATATTCAAGGAAGATTAAAAGTGAATTTGCTTTGTAGACATTTTCTTTCATCAAATCATTATCAAAAGGGATTATTAGAGGCTCTACTTTCATTTCTAAGTGTTTCTAACTCTTTCTCTTTATAATTCTCTTGGTGTTTGAATATTATTTTATTGTGTTTATGTTCTTATTAATTATGTATCTAGGCTAAGTGCTCAATAGGTTGGAATTGCAATGGATGATAGTTTCAATGAATTAAATTAATTAATTTGCATTATTAAATGAATGATTTGACTTCAATTGACTACTTAATTGTGTTATATATGCTTGATCACCATATATGATGTGTTAATCAATTATTCACAATGAGAGTTAGGATATTTGGTGGAAATACAATTAGATTCACTTAAAGGATAGGAAAGTACTTGGAGACAAGAAATTCACTTTGAGGGATTAATTAATTGGCAAAGAACTTCATGGTTTTTGTCTATCTCTACAATGACACGAGAGTGCTTGTAGACTGTAGATGGATTTGCCCTTATTTGACAACGAGAGTTGCTCTTAAGGATTTTAGGTCACATTCTCTAATCATTGCATTCATAATTAATATAACTGTTTTATGTTAATAATTCATTGTTCTATTCTTTGTTATAATCTCCTGCCTACACTTCTTTGAATATTGTTTGTTGTTATTTTACTCTTTTTATTAATTGCATAGTTTAGTGAATTTGTTATTTAAATAGAATTATACTTTGATTAATTATTACTTGATTATTGGTAAGCCTATTCATCTTAGTATTTATCTAGTTAATACTTGATTTCCCTTATTCCCTATATTCGACCCCTTACTTATCCTATATTTAGCCATAGAAGCTAGGGTATACATTCTAACCCACATCAAAATTTGGCACCGTTGCCGAGGAATAATAGTTTAGAAATTAATATTAGTTTAGGATAGAGAATGGTTGCTTTAGGATTTTAGATAGGTTAGTTATTTTAATTGTTAATTTTCTTATTTGATAATTATTTATATAATTGTATATTGTTGTTTTCATTCTTCTTATGATTTCTATGCGACATGCTCGTAGTTATAATAATATTTTATTCTTTGACCTTTAAATTGAATGTACTTTTCATCAATTGCGTAGGGAATAAAGATAAGCAAATATGGCTAAACTAAACAAAAGAACTCTAAGCAATTTTGCCTTATCGGATATAACTAAAAATTCTGGAGGAATTGTAGCTCCAACCATTGCTAACAACAATTTTGAAATTAAG
Source organism: Macaranga tanarius (assembly GCA_949673435.1). Lineage (NCBI taxonomy): Eukaryota > Viridiplantae > Streptophyta > Magnoliopsida > Malpighiales > Euphorbiaceae > Macaranga > Macaranga tanarius. Next base: position 9,819 of record CATIWO010783059.1, on the reverse strand, counting down.
CCAAGTCTCATCCAAATGGTGCAAAATAATCAGTTTGGATGTTTACTCGGGGAGGATCCATATGCTCACATCCTTACTTTTCTTAATGTGTGTGCAACCTTCAAGATCAAAAATGTTTCGGGATGATGCAATAAGGCTACCGTTGTTTCCATTTTCTATGAGGGATAAAGCTCAAATTTGGCTTGCTAGATTACCTAGCAATTCTATCACTATATAGGATCAATTGAAGCAAGCTTTCCTTCACAAGTACTTCTTATAACACAAGACAGCTAGGCTTCGCAATAAAATTAGCACTTTCAAGCAAAACAAGGAAGAGACACTTTATGCAGCTTCGTGAGGTTCAAAGAGCTTTAAAGGTAATGTCCACATCATGGGTTGCCCGATTTGATAATTCCTTAAATTTTCTACAATGGGCTAGCAGCATTGTAAATGCAGTCTCTAGTGGTAAATGGATGAACAAGACATCAACGGAAGCTACTACCTTATTGGAAGAACTTACATCTCAAGGCTACATAGGTGATGAAACTACTTTGACAAAAAGAAGAGGAATGCTTGAGTTAGATAGCATAAATATGTTGAATGCCAAGGTGGATGCTTTGACAAAGCTTGTAAGTAAGGTTCAAATTAACTCGGTTGAAAAATCAAGCTCAACTTGTGAATTATATGGAGGTCCTCATTTATATAATGAATGCAATATAAGTTCAAGTGGGGAAGTAAAATATTTGCAAAGAGGATTTAACCAAAGAAATGGACCAATCTTAAATACATATAACCCTCAATGGAGGAACCATCCCAATTTCTTATGGCCTAACCCTTCATAACTTCACCCAAACACCAAACCATAAAATCCACCCTGATTTCCTATGAAATAACAAGCTTTTAACCTTACCTAACCCAATTCTAACCTTGAAACTCTTATGAAGCAATTCATTAACCATAACCTTGAAACTCTTAATGGAGCAATTCATTAACAAGCAAAATGAGGAGCAATTCGAGCAAATTAACTCTAATCTTGAACAACTTGCTACTCATAACCTTATCCTTGAAACCCAAATTGCCTAACAAGCTTTTTCCTTCAGCCAACCGAAGTTTACACCAAAAGAAACTTGTCAAGCAATTACTTTGAGAAGTGGTAAGGAGGTTAAAAAAGTTGCTAGTAAGAGTAAGAGAGTGATTGATAAGGATGATATGGTAGAAGTGGAGGCTAGTAAAGGAGATGATGATGTTATTGTTAGTGGTAAGGATAATGTTAACGATGTTAAGAAGGGTAAAAAGGAAGATGCCATGCCAACCAAAGATGATGAACCCAAGGTAGATCTTAAAACACTACCTTTTTCCCAAAGGATCATTAGGCATACCTTGGATAAGCAATTTGGCAAATTCCTTGATTATCTCAAGGAGATCACCTTTACCATACCATTTATGGATGCCATTAGAGATATGCCAGCATGGGGCAAGTTTTTGAAGGATATCATTAACCATAAGAGCAAGCTTGTTGAAGAATCCAAGGCTATATACTACAAATATGTGTCTTTCTATGGCAAATAAATTTGTCACTTACCCACTTAGCATTCTTGAAAATGTGCCAACCAAAGTTGGGAAATTTGTTATACCTACTGATATTGTTATTTTAGACATGGAGGAAGATTTTAATATCCCAATCTTATTTAGGAGACCATTTTTAGTAACGACGGGTGTAATTATTGACATGAAAAGAGGCAAGATCACATTAGAAGTGAATAATGAGTCTATGATTTGTGATGTATTCAAGATGATGAAGACTACACTAGTAGAAGTGGTAAGTAGAATTAATTCATTTGATGTTATTAATGAATGCATTGATGAAGTGATACATGAGTGTTTAAGGCAAGACCTTATTGAGCCTTACATAATGCAATAAGCTAATGTGAAATTCATGGAGGCAACTTCATACTTTCCTCCTCATAGGACTTTAAGGTTTGAACCTTTAAGAAGGGATGATGATCCAAAGTCTACTTCACCAAATGAAGAAGTAAAAAGCCTTTACCATCCAATCTAAGATAAGCATTTCTTGACTCTAACTTTAAATTTACTTGTATTGTGAATTCATATTTGCCTAATGATAATGTTAATGCTTTATATTTGTTACTTAGTCATAGAGATGCTATTGGTTATTCTATAAATGATTTGATGGGTATTAGCCCCAAAGTGTGTATGCATAGAATCTTTTTAAAGAATAATGCTAAGCCTTCCAATGAAGGTCAAAAGAGATTAAATCCCACTCTTAAAGATGTGGTTAGGAAAGAGATAATTAAGTTGCTTGATAATGGTAATATATATTCCATTAGTGATAGCAAGTGGGTAAGTCCCGTTTAAGTTATCCCTAAAAAAGGTGGCTTGACGGTTGTAAAAAATTAGTCTAATGATTTAGCACCCATTAGGACTGTCATTGGATGGCATATGTATATTGATTATAAAAAGCTTAATAAGGCAACTAGGAAAGATCATTTGTCATTACCATTTATTGACCAAGTTTTGGAACGATTGGCTAATTTTTCTTTTTTTTGGTTACTTAGATGGGCTTAGTGGTTTTTACTAAATACCTATCCATCCCGATGACCAACCTAAAACTACTTTTACATATCCCTATGGTACCTTTGCATTTAGACGCATGCCTTTTAGGCTATGCAATGCTCCTACTATATTTCAAAGATTTTAGTGATTTAATTTATGATTGTGTAGAGGTTTTCATGGATGATTTAGTGTTTATGGTGCTAATTTTTCAAATTACCTAAAAAATCTTTCTAAAGTTCTTGATAGGTACAAAGAGCATAAATTAGTGCTAAATTAGGAGAAGTGTCATTTCATGATACAATAAGGCATTATTTTAGGCCATATAGTGTCAAAGCGGGGTATTAAAGTTGACAAGGCAAAATTGAAGTCATAGTTAATTTGCCACCTCCAAAATGTGTCGAAGATGTGAGAAGTTTTTATGGGTATGGAGGATTTTATAGAAGATTCATTAGAGACTTCTCCAAAATTGCCAAACCATTATGCAACTTATTAGCAAAGGAGGCAGTTTTTAAGTGTGATAAGGCATGTTTGGATTCCTTTGAAAAGCTTTAAAAAGCTCTTGTTTCAGCTCATATTTTACAGCCACCTAATTAGGAGTTATGTGTGATGCTAGTAACTATGCTGTGGGGGCTGCTTTAAGCCAAAGAAAGGAAGGGAAGCCCTATGTGATCTACTATGCTAGTAAGCTTCTTGATGGAGCTCAAATCAAATATACTACCACTAAAAAGGAGCTTCTTACCATTGTTTATGCTTTTGACAAATTTAGAGCATATATTGATGATCAAAAGGTGATTGTCTACTTGGATCATATTACTCTCAAGTATCTTTTTAGCAAGAAAGATGCCAAGCTAAGGTTGCTTCGGTGGATTTTGATGCTTCAAGAGTTTGATTGGGAGATTAGAGACAAAAAGGATAGTGAGAATCTTATGGTAGACCATTTATCAAGGCTATACCAAAAGGGGTTAAAGAAGTAAGATGATGGTGTACCTATCAATGACACATTCCCGGGTGAACAACTTTTGAAAATTGCTACAAAGGAATGTCCATGGTTTGTGGATATTGCCAATTATCTAGTAAGTGGAGTTTTGCCTTATGGTATGGATTTTAGATAAAAAAAAAAGAGATTCTTGGATGATGTTAAATTCTATTATTGGGAAGAACCACCGTTGTACAAGAAATGTGGAGACGGATTAATAAGAAGATGTATTCCACAATATGAAGTTCATGATGTTTTAAGGCATTGTCATTCTATGGAGGTAGGTGGACACTTTGGTGCATCTCGACAGCATCTAAAGTACTTTTAGATAGATTTTGGTGGCCTACATTGTTTAGAGATGCCCGAGATTTTGTGCTTGCTTATGATAGATGTCAAAGAACGGGTAACATTTCTAAGAAGCATGAGATGCCTTTAAGTGATATTCTAGAGGTAGAAATATTTGATGTTTGGGGTATAGATTTTATGGGACTATTCCTAAGTTCCTTAGGCAATAAGTATGTCCTTATCATGGTTGATTATGTCTCTAAATGAGTAGAAGTTATTCCATCTATTACAAATGATGCCAAGGTTGTCAAGAAAATGCTTAAGAATAATATATTCCCTAGGTTTGGTACTCCAAGAGCATTGATTAGTGATGGAGGTTATCATTTTTGCAACCATATTATTAAGTCACTTTTGAAGAGGTATGGTGTTACTCACAAGGTAGCTACTTCATACCACCCTCAAACAAGTGGTCAAGTTGAAGTTAGCAATAGAAAACTTAAATGGATTTTGGAAAAGACGGTTTATGCTTCAAAAAAGGATTGGGCATCAAAGATTGATAATGCTTTATGGGCATATAGGCTTACTTTTAAACCTTCCATTGGTCTTACTCCATGTCAATTGATCTATGGGAAGTCTTATCACTTGCTAGTTGAGCTTGAACATAAAGCTTATTGGGCAATAAGAGCATTGAATTTTGATTTACTGAAAGCAGGTCAAAAGAGGCTTATTGAGCTCAATAAGAATGCCAAGATCTATAAAGATAGAACCAAGCAATGGCATCACAAGCACATTCAAAAGAAGGAGTTTCATGAAGAGCAGCTTGTTCTTTTGTACAATTCAAGGCTCAAACTCTTTCCTAGTAAGTTAAAATCAAGATGGTCTGGTCCATTCCGAGTTGTGAAAGTTTTTCCTTATGGTGCTATTAAAATTACAAATGAAAAGGGTAAAACTTTTAAAGTCAATAGCCATTGTTTAAAGCTTTATGTTGTTGGTGATCAAGTGGAGAAAGGGATCTCCATTCCCCTCATTTCTCAGCCTTAGTCTTTATAGAGGTAATGGTTAAGCTATAGACCTCAATTTAGCATCCATTTATTTATTCATTTTCTTATTTAGTATAGGTTGAGTTGCTTTTATCTTTTATATTTTCTTTCTTTTATTATTAGTTTTTACTTCATTAATTTTTGTTTGTTAATTTTCATTTCACTAATCACATTATTTTAGAATTAGGTTGAATATATGTTTCTAACATATATATATATATATATATATATATATAATATTTCAAAAATTTGCATAGGGTGCCGAGTTGGCACCCAACCCTCGATTTTGTGCCGAGTCGTGATGAATGGGCACTGTCACGACTCGGTAGGTGCTTATATTTAGTGTCAAGTCATGACATTTTACAACTGTCATGACTCGGCAATCACTAGCCTATCAGTGTCGAGTCGTGACCATTTAGCATTGTCACGACTAGGCACAACAGCCTTTAATTGGTGCCGAGTCAGCACCAACACCCCCTTTCACCAACCAATATAACTCTCTAAGAAATTTTTATATATATATATGTACCTTTCAAATACATATATACATTTCTCTTTCTTTTCATTTCCCTCTCCATTTTGAAATTTTGACAATAATACTTTTAATTTTCACTCCCCCGCCCCCATTTTCCTTTTTGTATTTATTACATTCTTATTTTTAAATTACTTGCACACATTCATTTCTTCTCTTCTCTATATTTCTTTTTCTCTACACATTCTCTTCTCTACACTTCTTTTTCTCTTCTCTACAGATTTCTTTCTATATCCATTTTTGCATTTGCATTTTCTTTTATATTTATCCCATTATGAAGAAAGCTCAATAATCTTCTAAAGCTTCCAAAGGTAAGGCCATCATTCAAAGTAAGGAGGAGGACCAACCTATTGATCTTGCTCCAAGGTATGAGGCTCCTTTCCCTATTTTTCATGAATTTGAAGGTGATAAATATGTTCAATATAGAATTAGATATGTTGTAGGTTCTAGATTTTTGCCTAAATCTATTATTGAAAAAATAGGTATGTTTAATGTTATGGATAAATTGTTGAAGTCAATAGGGCTTAAGAAATTTGTTGATTTGGAAAATGATTCTTATGTGCAATTGACTTAAGAATTTTATTATTCTTTGGTTGTGAATGAAACGGACAAACATACTATAAACTTTCGCATGCTAGGCCATACATATCAAGTGACTCCTACTTTCATAAAAAATGTGTTTGGTTTTGCTAAAGATGGTGTTTCTAAAATGTCAAGTGATTTTAGTGCACGTCATTTTTGGGCATTTTTAACGGATTTTCCTCCTTCTTTTAATGCTAAAAAAGACTCGGCTATATTTATTAAAGATCATAAATATTGGCTTTTGTATAAAATACTTGCATGTCTTATTTTTGGCAAATCGGAACGTAATCGGGTGTCCGTACAAGAATTGTTTTTAATGTGGTGTGTTCATGAAAAGAAACCAATTTGTTGGACTCATTAGCTTTTAAATCAAATGCTTGATTGTTCTAAGCCTTCTACAGGACCTTTGACATATGGTCATGTGATTACTCAAATTGCACTTGCTTTTTATAACTCACAATCTTCTTTGTCGAGTATGAGATGTGTTAGGATGATTCACTTTACAAAGCAAGCTTTCACTTGTGGTGAAGTTATTGATTCCAACTTCAACCTCAAGCATGCACGAGAGTGTTCTTGTTGGATCAAAAGAGATCAAAATCCATAAATGGTGTGGGTGGTGGAGGAAAGTGAAGAAGAAAGTGACCGCAATGCAAGTGGGCCGGGTGGCGCACAACCACAACCACCAACTTTGGAAAATGTAGCAATTGGTGGAGGTGCTTCTAGTTTTTCTAGTGACTTGGCTTTATGGCAACAAGTTCTCCAAGGTCAACAACCCATGATTCAACAATTGGAGCAACACTATAGGGAATGTTGGCAAAGGTACATGTCTCACAAGATTGATCATCTTATCGAGCGTAGTGGGTATCAAATTGATTCCCCACCACCATCATCGTAACAAGATTGAGGGGTCATTTCTTAACTCTTCTTTTACACTTATATTTTTCTTGATTGTATTTATTATATTTGCATGGTCACATTGAGAGCAATGTGTGATTTTAAGTGTAAGGGAGGGGTTATCTATTTTAGTTTAAGTATTTTGTGTGTTTTGCATTTTCAGTTTAAGTATTGTATTGCATTTTTAGTTTACTATGCTTGGTTGCATTATTTTAAACAATTTTTTTGATCTTATTCTTATAATCCTTTTTAATTTAGAATGATTTTATTCTAATTTGGTTCATTAATATATTAAGTTTTAGAGACATTTAAAATTTGATTGATTATTTATTTCCCTTACCTTATTTGCTAAGAATTTAGGCAAGGTAGTGTAGGTTTGATGGTAATTTTTGCCTTGTGTTATTGTTTTCAAAATCTTTAATACATTAATTAATTAACTTGGACTAATGTGTTAAGCTTAAGTTTTAGGGAAATGATATATGCTTAAAAGAGAAAACTATAGCCATAATACGTACTTGTAATTGATTAATAAAGGATGAGGATTTAAAAAGAAAAAGAGAAAATAATTGTAAGATAGAGCATAAAACGTGCTTGCTTAAATGAAAAAAAAAAAGAAAAAGAAAAAAGAAAAAAAGACATAAAGTGTTTATATCTTTTTCCTCTAGCCTAATATGGCTATGAATAGTGCTAGTAGCCACTTGATGATGTTATAGATTCCAAGTAAGTCGTGTTCATTTATGTTTACTCCTCATTTGCATTCGTTCAGAAAGGATTTCTAATAATATCTCAAGTAAGATTTTATTGTCCAAAAATGCCTTGAGATTGATTGCATAAGTACATGTGCTTTTCTTTTGTCCTCTATGATTTAGTAGTTTCCCTTAAACTTAAGTTTGATTAATAAATTGGAATTGAATTTGACTTGCATTAATTTCATTTGTAATAGTACTTGGTAGGAGTTATTTTATTTTCTACATTATAATTGTCCTTGTTCTAGTGTTGTGAGGGCTTATGGAGTTGATTTTCAATCTCTTTTTCTTTGTTTCTTTGATTTAATATGGCATTGACCCTTATTGGTGCTTAATCATTTTGAATTGAAAGGAGTAATCTATTGATCTTTTATTTAAACCTTCATCTGTGATCTTTGAGTTTTGATTAAGGGCAAGCAAAGTCTAAGTGTGGGGGAGTTTGATACATTGCAATTAGCATAGTAATTTTAGGATGATTCATGCATATTTAGGTTGCATTTAGTACATATTTTAGTTTAGTTTTGATGCATTTCATTCATGATCACAAATGCTTTTGATCTTAATTGTTCTTAGTAAATTTATATGAATTTGAATGACTCATTGATGTTTTTGAAGTTTGTTTGAAGCTTATGGAAGTTTTATGGACATATTTAAGTCATTCAAGGTCAAAGGAATGAAGGGAGCAAGCTTTGGAGTATTTATGGACTGACACTACTCCGCAACCTTTGCTGAAGCCTTTCACTAGTCGTGACTAAGAGCTACAGTCATGACTTGGCACTCTTTCCATTGCCATTCACCAGTCGTGACAGGAAGGAACTGTCACGACTCGGCACAGTCTTCACCACTCAGCACGGTGTGGAGAGACATGACTGTTCAGACCATGTTTCACTCTTTTGGCCATAACTTCCTCTACAGAACTCAAATTTAAGTGATTCAAGAGGCTATAGAAAGATATTGCAGAGGGATATAAATTCCATGAAGACATCTAGACCTAATTCATTCATCTAGATTGCCAAAAATGCCCTTGAAATGACTATCAATGCAAAAGCATATGACATTTCATCAAAGTTGACATGTACCCTTTAGCTATTAACTTCCAAGCCTATAAATACTTCATTTATCTCTGGAAATGTAATGTAGAATAAATGTAAAATATAATTTTAGATATAGAACAAATATAGAACATTATTAGAACAATCATAGAATTATTTTAGAGATAGAGTGGATAGAGCTTGAAGTTGTTAATATTCAAGGAAGATTAAAAGTGCATTTGCTTTGTAGACATTTTCTTTTGTCAAGTCATTATCAAAAGGGATTATTGGAGACTCTAATTTTGTTTCTAAGTGTTTCTAACTCTTTCTCTTTATAATTCTCTTGGTGTTTGAATTAGGGTTGAGTACGGGTTGCGGAGAACCCGAACTGTTCCGAAAATCCGAACCGAAAATCTCTATTGACCATTTGACTTTCTCCAAACCAAACTGTCCCAAAAAATTTTATTGGGACGGGTCTGAAAATTTTAAGTTCTCCGAACCAAGATCCGAACTGAACAATTCCAAATTGCTCTAAACCGAAGAACCGAAACTAGAACCGATAATTTACTAAAATTATATATATATATAACACATACATATATGTATATACACACACATGCATAATATATACATGTGAGTATATAAATCTCAATAGTTTTACTAATAGCTATTATCTTTATTTGATGTATTATAAAATTGATAATTAATAATTGATAAAATTAGAAATCTATAATTGCCCTAAAAAAAGATTAAAAATCTAAAATTATATATTACAAGTAAAATTTAGTACCATTTTAGTAATTAATTATACTCAAATAATTTATTTTTGATAATCTACTATTAAATTTATGTGTTGACTTAACATATAATATTTGAGATTTGAAATACTAATTGATTTTTTGAAATAAAATAAATATACTCATCAATTAAATTTAATTTTCAATACATGTTGAAATTATAAAATAAATTTAAATTTATGAATAAAATTTTAATAGTAAACTTTATTAAAAAGACAGTACTATTATAATCATCTTATATGTTCAAATTATAATCATCTTATTTTATTTATTCCAAATATAAAACTATTAAAAAATAAATATTAAAATAAAAAACTTAAAAATAAAATTTATAAAAAAGATGGTACAATTTATTAGATATAGTATATTTAATATAATGTAAC
>CATIWO010782990.1:0-15578 GCA_949673435.1 Macaranga tanarius | reverse complement strand
TGAATAAAGACACAAATCACATAAAGTACTATTTCAAGAAGCTGAAGCATAGATACATAGAATTTGTTCTAGTAATTAACAATTAGGAAGTTTACATTTTTGCACTCTCAAGTGTCAAGCACAAGAATCACTATCATGAACCTCACAAGCTGTTTTCTACACTCTATGCACCAAATTCACTGCACTCCCATAAAATTAGCATGGTTGTGTTATGTGAATTTTTCCTTGCTAACCACACTTGAACGTTCATTAATCATTTCCTGGAATATATATATATATATATATATAATGGTAAATGAGATGCTTTTTTTTTTTTTTAATCATATTAGCTGTTGTGTAGTGCACCATTGCCAAATTAATCTTGAGCTTGATCAATAAAATCGTTTCTCTTGGAAGGCTTTAATTTCAAGTGTCAATCAAGTCAGAGTCAGATTTCTTAGCATTTGTGCTTGCCGGTGACTAGAGATCAAACACCTCCCCTGTGCTATGACTCACTCAGTCGGGCTTGGTGTATTCAAAGAGCATGTGTGGAGAACGATAAATTTTCACCAATGTCCAATAAAGGACCTCTTCAACTTCAAGCTCACCTTCTGCTCGTGCAGCATAAATATCCTCGCAGATCGCTAACAGCCTGCTTTCACCATGCAGCCAAACCAAATATGATCTTCAGAAGGGTTTGAGTTGATAAGTTTTGATGCATGCATGTATGTATCTTGAAACTAGAAATGAATGCATGAAAAAAGAGCTTCTAGCAAATGGAGCACGAACGAAACGATGTTTAATTTTGCATCACAGCTAGAAAGGAACATGAGTTAGCACATAGCTGGTATAATAAAGATCTTGATGGTTTTCCATTTGTTACCAATTAGTCGTATGTAAAAGAAGCAAAACCCATCTAAGGTATAGAAAATTGTGAGATCGTCAAAAACAAAAGCACCAAAATCAATGTCTTGCTTAACTTGATCTGTAGCAATATTCAGAAAAATTATGAAGCATGAGATGAATATCTACAGAAGTAACCAACTTGCTTATTACCTGTCACAAGAAGGAAGATTCTCAAAAGGTATCCTCATTCTGAGGTCAGAGCATTGCAGTCTGATGAAACGGCCAACCGCCAGCACAAAGGTAATGTAGAGACCCCAGATACTGAACTTGCTCAGTGTTTCACCTAGAATGCCCTCTGAAAAAGAGTAACGTCAACAGTTCAGCTGATCAGCAGCAGCAAACTCTTCATCAGCAACAGCATACATAAAATTACAATGATCACACTTATGATAAGTACTTACGTGGTGTTTCCTCAGACACAATTATAGCCATAGGACCTGCAAACTCACCGCATCCAGATGATACATCAATATCATGGAAAGACCACCATTCTGGGTCTCCATGATTCATAACAAGATCCCCACTAACCAGATCTACCTGTTGTTTTTCATGGCAGCTGGTTAATTGAGATTGATGGATTACAAACATTTTTTTTTAACATAATTTGCGAATTTGAATCTAAAAAGTGTTGAATATTGTTTAATGGTTCTCTGACTTTTAACTGTATGGATAACTGATTTTATCAGTTCTTTTTAAGATAATAAATATCCAACTTCACAAAAAAAAAAAAAAAAAAAAAACCGCAAAAAACAGCATAGCATAAGATTACCGATCAGACATTCAATTCAATTCTCCATGTCAAAGTACCATTTCTTCTCAAAAGAATGAAACAAAAAAAAACATACCAACTCTTCCAAAAGCCGCACTTCACCAGACCCTGTGACTCGAAAGTATCTTGGATAGACATTATGTATCCTGAAGCTTTTATTAGTACCATTTAATACAGCCATTACTTCTGAATGTGTTGGAAGATCCTCATCTTGAACGGTCAATTCATACCTCACAACTTCCTTTCCTTTGGGTCGATCTCTAGTTAACTGCCAAGAAAAGATGATGTTCATGCTCCACCTGAGAGATTCCATGTACCTGGCCTGGACTACAGGTGGAACAAGCCACAAGGAGCTAGCATCAGCTTGGCAGCATATCAATTGAATGTCTTTCTTATCATATGCACTTAAATAACCTCGAGGATCCAGATCAATATGTGGACCAATTTCATCCCATGAAATCTTTTCACACAATGTTGTCTCAAATAGTGTTAATCGTCCACTAGTTGTCCTAATATCAATCCGATTGCTGGCTTCTTTAATTGGGTTAGCAATGTTCGTGGGATTCCCACTGCTATACATCTGTCCATGAAAAATGTAGAGCACATATATATTCTTCAGAAGCATGCAAGACCAATACAAATAGAAAAACATTAGTGTACATGTTATCCTTACCAGCATAGGAGTCCATATAACACACATCAACACGAAGAACAAGCATATCCCATTGCAAAACTTGGTCATTTTGGTTTGCTTTTCTCCTGGTTTGTGTTTTGCTCTATTCAGATCCACGTCACATTTAACAAGAAACAAGCTGGCATGGATGTCCTCCAACTGCAAAGAGACATTAGATTCAATAGAGAAATAAACACGTGTGTCATACACTAATCACTAGTAATAAGAATTAGAAGAATGATGACTATCAAACTCTACAACTCCATATTGTTCATGATATTCATAACATAATTAGTATATTTTCATCCTGTGCGTTGTATGATAACCAATAACGAAAAAATGTTAAAAATCATCACACATATAGATGCTTTACTATAGGTTCGTGGGTGCAAGCATATATAACAACATTGACAAAGATGATGATAATTATAGTTAGACAGAATAAGACACACCTTCAGCCAGTCATACATAGTCAGAGATGTTGTTGTGCAGGACCAATCAAGCACGCATCGTAATTCATAAAGGAATGGTAGAGCACGATATAGTCGGAAACCCAAATAATTAATCTGTGAAATGCTACTTGTCAAAAACTGCCTATATAAAGTACTTTTGTGTGGAACCCCGAATCTTATTTGTATGGCCTGAAAAGCTAAAGAGATTGCCTTTGTGAAATAGATAGCACGGAGTGCAAATTTTGCAGCATGTCTGTTTTGTAGCTCCATGTTCCAAGCATATCTTGTGATCGAGTATGTAAAGAGTACAAAATTGAAAAGATAGAAGATGACTTTCCCAGTGGCAAATGAACAGAGGTATACAATACGATCAAGCACTATCAAGAAAAAGATCACCTGAAAGAAGGAACATCTTACCTACTTCAGAAACTTAGCTTGAAATCATTGATATCATGTGTCAAAAAGTAGTCTATACTTTACCATTAAGATAAACACGAATTCTTTTGGGAATTGATCTTCAAGCTGATAAACTTCAAGGAATTCGGTGTTTTTTTTCATGACTGATTGATAGAACATGGAGACCAAGAAAAAAACAGCCAAATCAGCACAAAATGTGTATGCATAAAGATCAATATCTTTCTTTCCTCCACCAATGACCGAGACTACTGGGTATGGGAATCTTATCTTCTCAACAACACCATCACGTACAGCTTGTAGAATCTCATATGCTACATCTGCTGCTGGAGTTAGTGACTTGTAAAATTCTGCATGGATACATTCTTCTAAAGGAGAGGCATATAACACTTCTAAAACAGCCAAAGCAACACTATCATTTTCTGGACTTCTTTCAATACTTTGAACCCGAATCCTACTGATAGAGTGGAAATGGCTTGCAGTCCTTTGCTGGCATCTTTTTTCATGCATAATCTTGAGTAGCTTGTTTATTCCTGATCTAATTCTCTCAGGCTGAATACCGTCCCTAGGCCACAAATCAACTTTCATAGACACTTGTACAAAGTAAGGTGGTGTTTCTGCTCTCTGTGTCAAAGATTTCCAATATGTACAAAGTCCCCTAAAAAATCGCCTCATAAATGTTATAGCAGACAACAGAAACATCCCCACTCTCATACTGCAGTCCCTTGCAGGTTCCTCTTGGCACTTGTTTCTTCTCTTTCGGAAACTGGTTTCAACAATTGTTGTCCACTCACTGTCTCTAGCAGCTATGGAGGTTTGCAGGAGAGTAAATAAATACACCATAAAAAGAGGCAAATTGCTGATTACAAAAGACGACATGATTTTATGTGCAGGAAATCCTAGTTCCTGAAGGAAACTAATATTAAAAGTCAACCCACAGTGTTGGATGATGATTTGATATACATATTGAACCAATATAGCCATCTCTGTATAAATCAGCATGATCACCCAGAACATGTTATTTGGACCTGTACTTGCACAGAGAGCATAAAGAAAGAGAATAGCAGGATAAACCATTGAGAGCAAGCTGAAATTCCACATGAAAATTAGAACAAAGCAGAAATAACAAACAATGTCATTGTTAGATCGCATTTGGCTCCATATGTAGCGGAGGATCAACCCAATTTGTAGGCATGCACTGTCAGAGGTGGTTGCCTCATCATCTGATTGCATAGATGATAAGTGGTCAATAGTTTCATACCCTGGGATCTCATTTTCTATCTCATAGTATACCTCATCAATGGAAGAATCATCACCAATATCTGGTTCTTCATGCTTTATATTAAAGAACTTTACTACATTAGCTACTGCCATGCTACTAAGAGATTGAACTTGAGAAACACCATCATTGAACAGATGCACGGCTGAGAGTAATGGTCTTTTCTTGGCTTGAGATTTTGCTTCATCTTTCTCTTGTGAATCGATAAACTCAAAACCAGTAGCTTTACCTTTTAGTTCAGTGAGTTCATTAAGAAAGTCCATTGAATGTTTTCTTGAGTGCACAGCTGACAGATTTTGTGAGCTTTCATTTCTGGGAGATTCACTCAAGTTCATATTAAAAGAACATAATAAATCAGTGTTTAATTCACCAGATTGCTTCTTCAAATCAGTTTCCTCTTTACCTGAGATGCCATTAACTATTTCTGTGCTTACGGATGAGTTTCTCCTCCAATTTCCTTGACTTTGAGGAGCATTACCACAATCTGAAGTGGTGCTCATATTCTGAAGCTGGATTTGGAGGCTAAGCATTTCTGATTTTATCTTTTCCACTTGTAAATTACGCAAGCGCTTCTCCTCTTCAGATTTTCGCATCTGTTGCAATTGTGAAGTCTTCCAAGAGGCCTTCTTTTCCTGCTTCCGTACTATAGCAGCAATCTGCTCTGCTTCAAGATATTCAGACACATAGTCAAACTCCGGTGCTGAAAACATATACGATTGTAGTGATACCAGCTTAAATATGATAATCTCAACTAATGCTGATCTCGATGTAATTCGAAACCCATAATCATATTTATAAAATCCAACCACCTCACTTACATAATCTATCATTTCACATTTCTCCCTGCAAAAATCCCCCAGAAAAGGGGACTGGTAAGCAAGAGAAAGGACAATGACAGCAAAGTTGTACATCCTCAAGAACTTGAAGATTTTATTCTTCTTCTTGAGTATTTCAAGCCTCATTCGAAAGAAAATCAGAGCAAAAGCAAGGTATCCAAGGTGTAGAATGTCAAATTCAAGTGTTCCCGTGATTAAAACCAAAGTCAGAACAAGATCTACTAAGTGGCAATAACTATGAAGCCTCAGGTAGTCAAGAAATGTCCACAAGAATTTCCTTTCAAATAAGAGATTACTGAGTGATGCCTTCTTGTATTGAGACATCATACGCTGATATGTCTCTGATGCTGGAAGACTAGACAAGCGATCAGCACGGTACTTGAAACAGGAAAGCATGAAGACCATATAATAGCTAATAAGCATTCGCGAATCATCAACTATGATTCCTGCAGAAAAGTAACATGGTTTTTGAAGTCAACATATGGAAGAGATAACTCTACCTGAAGTTTTGAAGGCACAGAGTGAAATCAAAGTGATATAATTTCAATATTATTGGCATCTAAAGATGTGAGTTCATAGGCCTACGATTATATTAGAAAACGATTAAAAGCTGACGTTCATAAGATGCAAGTTGAAACAGTGGAATCTAAACTTATAAATTTAATATTATGGAAACAATATAAAGTGACATTTTTAAACTCACAATGTCAAATATTAGATGAAGGACATACCTAGCCAGCATTTCTTGCAATAGTCGAAGTACAGATCAGAGCTTCTCCAACAGTCATCACACGAAACTTGTATGTAAGTGCCAGCATCTTTCTTCCAAAATATCTGATTCAACCAAATACTTAGGTACCCGAGGATCATAACTGAACCAAATAAGAATACAAATATAGGCCACTGTTTCCGCATGACATTCCGAGGTAAAATAATGCAAGCAGCAAGTGATGCAACGTAAAGCAAGGAGATAGAATTAAGCACAGCAAAGCTGGCAAGAAGTAAAGCAATCATGTTAACCTCAAGCCCAAAGAGATTGAACATATTCTCGATCCAAAACTTCACGCATGTTTTTAAAGTAGTAATTTGCAGGTGAAGTCTTTCTTTTCTTAAGAAATGAATTCGTCTTCGATTCCACTTATGGCTCTCTTTAGAGCTTCCACAATTTTTTGAATATTTTCCAGTGTTGCTGCCTTCAAAGCCTCCTCCATCAGAGGAGACACCATCTGCCCCTTGGGATATAAAATTGCTCAAAGATGGCCATGAAAGACTTCTCCCTTCTTTTCGCTTTTCTAATGAGTGGCTGGCACGTATTGTGTGCTCAGCTGGGGCTGCTTCTGATGAGCCAAACAAAGCACAAGGCTCCTCCCATCTATCTCCATTTTCAGAATTGCACGGCATCCTCTCCAACCAACGAAAGACAATGTATTGAAGAACGCAAGAAATAATGACCAAAATTTTTCCCCTCAGGCCTGATTCTACACCCAAGAAACCAGGCTTATAGAGCTGCAATCCCAAAAAAACTGCAAGGGAAGAGTGCTTCTGATTGGGAAACATTTGAGCCTGGCCACCCCTTAACTGGAAAAGATATTCAAGCACCACAAGAATATCTGAATACACCAGAAACAATTTCGAAGGGACCCAAGAAGACTTTGGTAAAGTTGAACACACAGCCAAGCCGAAAAGGTACAGAAAACCAAATGCACTTATAGGGGAAAGAGATGCATAAAACAAAGAAATGTCTAGTATCTTCTCACCGTGCAAAATTAGAAGACGCTTCACAAAAGAGAAAGAACTCTTTTCTGGTGCATCAATGTCATATGGCGGAGAAAATTTGCTCTGTCTCCTCTCATAGCTATATAATTGCATAACAACTAATACAGCAAGGGACTGCCAAATGTTTGCAAATGTGGAAGCTTCTGGGTTATATCCAAAGGCAGAAGATAAATCAGACATCCTGGATAACCACATCCGGAGACCGTGAAAAATGCTCAAGTCATAAATGAGAATGAACACTAAAACTGCATAAACCTTCAATGGTAACCAAAGGCGCTTTTTTGTCTTTCCCAACAGTTGTCTTCCAGTCATCCATAACAGAAGGAAGAATAGGTAACCAAATGAAATAAAATTAGGCTTCACTATGTAGACAGTGAAAAGAATTGTCAGGAAAGCAATGTAGGTTCCACATGATCGATACGTTGAAAGAAATTTCTGCCCTATTGCTCTCAGATATGACACTATCCACTTCTCTGGAGACAAAGCAAAAAGTATAGAAGTTAAATTTTACAAAAACCATTAGACTTTCATTAGTAATCAAATTCATTGCATAAACTTTCCTTTATAAATGTAGATTATATCTATTCCCAGAGATGCTTGCATGTTTCAGGAATTAATTTGGATAAAAATCAAAATCATCTTAGAATACATTCAACCCTCAACAGATTATACCATGAGAAGAGTTGTTGTCATGGCTCTGAGTGGATACTGAAGTAGACACTGATAAAAGAACTGATTTGATCAAACCAGCTCTCAAGATGCTAAACCCAATTGGAGGGCAGGGAGTGTGCTGCAGAATAGCTGAAAATGAGGACACCATTTTAAAGCCATGATTGTGAACAGCACATGAGCAAGCAAGTGCTGCAATCTTCAAGAGATCCCATGAACTAGTATGATTAAGAAAACCTATGGCAATTAACAAAAGTGAAAAAGAAATAATGATTGTTCCAATCAACAAGAAAGAAAGGACGTGTATGTCTTCAAACACATCAAGAAAAAAGAACATATGTATCATCAACAAATAAAGCAACTTAGTCTATACTAAATAAAGGTAAATAGCCTAAATAACAGTAATTTAATGCTAATATTTACCTAGCTGTGAGAGGATGTCCAGAGCAAATGAACCATCGTTTTCCAAGGCTTTAGAAACTATGTTCAGCCGAAAAATATACAACAGGGCAAAATGTGCCTCACATAAAACAATCAGTGATTGCCGAATCTTCCAACTGATGGTATGGCTTAACAGATATATTAGAAAGAACACCACTGATGAATAAAACAGATATGGATACAGGTTAGTGTGTTATTTGATGGAAGGTGTGAAGCCGCAGTGCAATGTAATGCAAAAACAGAAAAGACTAGAATCAATATTGCAAAAATGTTAAAATACATTTTAATTTCAAAGCTTTTAATATGAATACATCAACATATCTTGAACAAAATTTTCTAACTTACTATATATAGCATGAAAGGTGCCAGGTTTCAAAGCAACAAGAAATATAAGCACCAGAGGTATAGCACGAGAGCTTTTACGCAGTCCCCATGCTATTGTAGCTACAATCAATACCTTGGTTTCTTCACTTTCTGAAATGCAAAGGCAAGTAAAATTAGGGCCTACAACATAGCAATGTTCCAAAATAACCAAACAAAAAACTAAACATAATAATTAAAAAGAACGAAATGTTTTGTTAAACTGCAATTATAGGTGTAATACCAAAGGGGTCTAATTGCTTGTAATAAGCTTCACCAGGATTGGTTGATTAATAAACAAAGTTAGTTGAAACACCTCACCTTCTACTGTGAAATCATCACAGGAAAACTCTCTATCTCCATCAGATAAGTATAGGAAAACAGAGTTGTTCACAAGATTGCCCAAAGCCACAAGGACACCAAGACAAAACTGTGCAAGTAGATAAAATCCAGGAATAGGGTAATGCCATAAACCAATAGTTTCCCATATTTCCATATCCTGCAAAAGCATTGTATATGATGGTATAATGTTTCAAGATAACTATAACTATGAGTCCATATAGCCGCACCAAAAAACAGAATACCTTCCATATTTTCTTATTTAGGAAAGTGAACGCCACATTGAAGACATAAGTACCAGCAGCCCATAGGAGAATGAAGACAAGAAGCAAACCATTTAAGTGGTGCAAGTGGAACAGTGAAGGAAATGTATATAAAATGTAGCCAACATAAGCAAGTAGTCCAAATGCGCAGATACTTGCAAAATGGAAACTCCAAAATGACAGAGCAAGCAAAGAAATCTGTCATGGTAATAACAGGCAGAATTTAGTAAATAAGACATTATGCTCTAATTTAAAGTGTGTTAATGGATATCAAAGTAAGGGCAAGGCTTACTGCATGTAACAGCATAATAAAAATCAATTAAAGGACACAAAGCTACTATCAAAATATTGATAAATTAACTGTGAATGGACTGTTAATCCGAACCTAGTATTAAGGAGCATTTATGGTTTCCTTTAGTAAATGCATGAGTTTATTGGAATCAAAGATCTCTTTATCCTTGTTCTAGACGCAAGCAACATCCAAAATTGTTTCCTGAGAAACAAATTTGGAAGAAAATAAATTGAAAAAGAATTTACCAATCATCTGTTGAAACATTCATGTCCTCATTATATATGGTAAAGTGCAGCTTAATAAATTGCCACAGGGAAATCAATCTCTGAATTGGTGATACAGATCACTTTGTACTTGCTCACCATAAAAATTTGAGTTATTCCATATTTCTTCCCAGTTTGATGAACAATACAACAGAAAAACCAGGACAAGTTGACTTATGCAATAGTACATATTAGATATGAACTGATGACTTACAAAGAGAAGAAAAAGAGAAAAGAATTGAAATGAAAGCAGTTAATGTAGTGACCAGTGAGCATACTGGAAAACCATAAGTGAAAAAGTTCACGCCAAAAGTCCGAAAGACCAGTCCTCTCAACATAACATTCGTGTGCCTTACACCAGATCTGCACAATGTTAACAACAAAAATGATAGAACAATACTTCAAGTAAAATACCTTAGAAGCTCATGTTGTACTTAAAACAAGAAGTTTACAGTCAGTAAAAGCTTTTGATATTTAGGCAAGAGAGCAGCAATCTAAAAATCAAAATGCAAAAGCACCACATTGAATTACCTTGATTCATGAATAAAAAATGGATGCTTTCGGGGAAGCAACTGCTCAGTCAAGCTGCTTTCTCTTGTGGACATGATAAATTCCATTTCTGTAAGATCGCATCTAATCCAAGACAGCTGAAAGGAAAGAGGCACAATGAATCTCTGAGTATAATGACAAGAATCATTCCCATTTGAAGAAAGAAAAAGGAATGGTAAATTATCTTGTGTGCTGCATCACTAAGAACTTCATAATATATCAAAGCAAAATAATAAGTTGCTTCCTTGCCATTTATAAATCAAAATGCTTCAGAATATATTTACTATTCAGGAAGAATTGGAGGCCAGAAGCCATTGAAATGTGATTCAAGCAAGTAGAACAATGATTTTTCGTTAAAAATGGAGCAAAAGACTAGAACACTGCAAAAATAATGGAGTTAAGCATTAGACTGGTCAACCACAATAGTGAAAAATAGAAGATTTTATAGGACCCACCAGCTGATGGATTATTTATTTCCTGCCATGCTAAGCAAAGCAGACATGAGGCATGCTATAACATTCACTAATTGTGCAGGTTTCTGATCTTGCAAATTTTTTCTCAGATTTTAGCAAAATGTCATAACAAAGTCATAAAACCCAAAATGAGATAATAGTTCACTTCTCAATGTATATTTTCATAATCTGAAGTTTTTTTAAGAAAAAGTTATTTTCTCACCACAATGTAGAATAGCAGAAGTGAAAGACAGGAACATATTTCAGACCATTCTGATTGTGCAGATATTTTGTAGAGGCCAATGAAACCAGCAACATAATCTATCATCTCAGAAAACTCAATGGGAAGTTGATAGACATACAACAGGAGAATGTTCAAGCCTGCATAAAACAAAAGATACCTCCACCACCTTCAAACCAATATGAGTTGGTGTAAATCATTTGAGTTGGCACTTGATTGTAATAAAAATATATTAGTCAGACAAGAGCTGGTTTGCAGGATACATGAGCAAGTTACTCACTGGAAGAGGCCCAAGAAATTGCTTGTAATAGACCAATTAACAAGTCCTATGCTGCTGCAAATGAAAAACGGTAAGGATGCCCAAGAAGGATGACTAATGCCCACAACCAACTGTACAGCAGGTAACAAGAAGCAGCACAAAACCCTGAGATGAGAACCTTCATAGAACAAAAGAATAGAAAATCAAAGATGAATTTATATTACAACAACAGAACGATAAAAGAGTTGGGAAGGAGGAGAAGCATCAAATGCTGAAGCATATTTCATCAATTCCTTTGCCATGTTGTTTATAGTATAATAAAATGATCTAGGAACACTTCATATGCCAACAAAATGCATGCTGCATATTTGAATTGAGAGCAAAATAGAGAAATGAAGAAAGAACAATACATGGTCAACAATGACAAACCTATACGTGTGACAGAAGAATACAAATGTCCCAATCCAGAATCATTCTGTAGATCCAGACCAAACTGGCTTCTGTAGATTCCAGTTACAGCAATAACAGCTGCAGTTACCTGGATGACCAAAAAGCATACTACATATGGCAACTTCCAAGCATGAACACTGCAAGACCGATATTGATATGCTTAAGAAAGTAACCATGCATCTTCAGGAAACTTCTGCAGAGGAATATCAACACAAAGAAAATACCTCAGGAACCCGACTAACTTGACCCACTGAGCATTGGATATATTCTGGTCTCCTTTAACAGCCCATACAATCTGAAATATGGTATGTGAAAGAATAGCCAGGGAAGAAAAGACAAGCGTACACCATGACAGTAGAGATTGTCTTTGAGAATGAGAACCTATTAGATGCACCCAAAAACTGAGAGTTAGAATTATAAAATCGCAATTTTAGAAATAGGAGCAAAGTACACCATATTTATTATGAATTTGACATGCCTTTTGCTGCAAAAGCACATTTTTAGTTCTCATTTCAGACCTATTTATTAGATTTTTGCTTTAACTGAATGGTACACAGAGAGTTGGATTTTCTGAGCAGAGCACTCAAAAGCATGCACAAATTTGTTTTACAGCTAACTACCATATGTATGTGGGTGGTGCAAGCATGGACAGACCAAATCCCAAACTTGGCCACTATTTTATGGTGTGGAAACCATTGATTTATTTATGCCAATTATGCAAGTTGAATTTTGTACACATGATTATCTTCTTCAATTTAATTCAAGGGTGCTTATGGAACTCAAAGGCTAATTTCCAGCAGTGCCATGTACTTAGGCAATGCCAGATGTAACAACTCAAACATGCATTTACTGCCTATCACATCTTTCAGCAACCATTCTTCAATGAACAAAGTGAGGGACAATAAATTCATGTTAGGAAGCATTTATATCAGAATGCGAAAAATTAAGGCATAAAGTATTACGTGAACAGCATACCAATTTTTGGTGCAGCATACTGGATGAAGAGAAAGGCTAATAGATTAGCCAGAGACATCAAACTCCAGTTAACTGAAGCAGCTGGAATCAGAGCAGAAAAGAGAGGAAAGAAAAAAGATTATAGCTGGTGCAGAAATTCAGAGTCAAAGTACTTAGCAGAATCACAGCAATAATCAGTATCTATGCAAAAGTGCTAAACATTATATTAGAATATCAAGTATACTATGCTGGAAAGTCCCACAATGATCACTCTTCGATCAAACAAAAAGAGGAGAAATTGTGAATAAATTTTGCTGTATTCATCCCCTTATTTTGCAATGCTTACACACAAATTAATGAACAGAAATCTCTAACTTAAACATCATAGAATGATCTTAAGGGCACATCATAAACATTAAAATGGTGCAAACCTGTCAAAAGCAATATAGGCAATGCAAATCCACTGAGGAACCTCCCCATTACAAACCCTTTTTCAACACCTTTAGCCACTATAATTGCGCCATACATTCCATGAAAAACTCATCATTCTTATAGAATCCTTTATCAATATAAGCAATACCCATTTGACCAATATCTCTCTCTCAACCAAACCAACAGCTGGTTTGTTCAATCACACCAAAAAACCAATGCCCATTTCCCAGAAATGAAAAAAGATGATTTCTTTATTGCTAAAATCAGAAGCAACGGTAGAATCTTGAAGAAAGACAGATTCTTGATTATGTTTGAGCCATAAAAATGGGTTAAAATTTGTTGTTTTTAGCTTCTAGTTTTTGTGTGTGTGTTTTTTTATCAAATGCATGTATAATTTGCAACAACCATTGCACATTGTTTACATTAATTAGTGCATGTTTCCTGAGTTACATTTGGCACATGAATTCATGTCCTGCAAAGGATGCAAAATGCGAGGACCAGAATTTTAGTTTCTTTATTTATGCGGAAATTTCCATGGATGGTGGCATGCATTAGGCCCCACCAAATCTAAGTTAGTTTTATACAATTTTTATGTGTCATTTTGATCTTGAATTATAACGAGGAGTCGAGGATCGGGCTATTTACCAAATTAAGGTTCAAAATTTGGTAAATTTCTTTTTTGTGGTTGTATTTAAAAAAATTTTGTTTTTTTGTGGTTCATGTGGAAAAAAATTCTGAATTTGTGGTATTTTTTTTGATGATGTGGCTGGGTGTGGCGTTGACCGGTTCATTTCGCCAGTGTCACAGACGCAATGAACATTTCACATGTGGTACTAGCGAAAATTTTTTTTTTTCAGAGGGCCA
The DNA here is from genome assembly GCA_949673435.1 of Macaranga tanarius. Taxonomy (NCBI): domain Eukaryota; kingdom Viridiplantae; phylum Streptophyta; class Magnoliopsida; order Malpighiales; family Euphorbiaceae; genus Macaranga; species Macaranga tanarius. The sequence continues at coordinate 1,666 of CATIWO010782990.1, read as the reverse complement.
TTTCGCCAGTACCACAAGCGAAATGACCCAGGCCATTTTGCCTCTACTAGAGGCGAAATGACCCAGGCCATTTTGCCTCTACTAGAGGCGAAATGGCCCCCCCTTTTTTTTTTTTTTTTCACAAGGCATTTCGGAAAAAAAAATGGTATTTCGAAAAAAAAAATACCACGAGGAAGAGAAAATTACGTGAAATTTTTTGACGCAAACTGTGTTCGAAACGAATGTCGGAATAGTAATTTGATGAATAGTAAAATAGTAACTTTTTTAGAATTTTGTATGTTACTATTCACGTAGTGCAAAAAAAATATGCAAGCTGTGTTCGAAACGGATATCAGAATAGTAATTTGATGAATGGTAAAATAATAATTTTTTTAGAATTTTGCATGTTACTATTCACGTAGTGCAAAAAAATTATGGTATTTCGAAAAAAAAAAAACATGAGGAAGAGAAAATTACGTGGAATTTTTTGACGCAAGCTGTGTTTCAAACGGATGTCGGAACAGTATTTTGATGAATAGTAAAAAGTTACTATTTTACTATTCATCAAAATACTGTTCCGACATCCGTTTCGAACACAGCTTGCGTCAAAAAATTGCACGTAATTTTCTCTTCCTCATGTTAATTTTTCTTTTCGAAATACCATAATTTTTTTGCACTACGTGAATAGTAACATGCAAAATTCTAAAAAAGTTATTATTTTACTATTCATCAAAATACTGTTCCGACATCCGTTTCGAACACAGCTTGCGTTAAAAAATTTCACGTAATTTTCTCTTCCTCATGTTAATTTTTCTTTTCGAAATACCATATTTTTTTAATAGTAACATACAAAATTCTAAAAAAGTTACTATTTTACTATTCATCAAATTACTATTCCGACATCCGTTTCAAACACAGCTTGCGTCAAAATATTGCACGTAATTTTCTCTTCCTCATAGTATTTTTTTTTTCCAAAATACCATATATTTTTTTTCCGAAATGCCTTGTACAAAAAAAAAAAAAAACATGCACAAGGCATTTCGCCAGTAGCACTGGCGAAAATGTCTTGTGCAAAAAAAAAAAAGCATGCACAAGGCATTTCGCCAGTAGCACTGGCGAAATGCCTTGTGCAAAAAAAAATAAAAGCATTTCGCCTTTGTTACAGGCGAAATATCTGATCAAAATTTTGTCCTCTTGCTATTTCGCCTGTCACACAGGTGAAATGAGTTTTTCCAAACTGACAAGTCAACCTGAACCACAAAAAATGAAATTTTTTTAAAAATAACCACAAAAATGGAATTTATAAAATTTTGGACCCTATTTTGGTAAATAGCCCTTGAGGATCAGTATTCAAGTACAAGTTTTGTATGCTAAAATAATATAATAATGCTCCACTATGGCGAATTTACATTGTAATTCATTTTATTTATATCTTACATTTAATATTTTTCTAGTGATTTATCAATTCGCTGGCGCATTTTGCCTGATAGCCAAAATTTATCATCGGCATCAAGAGATTCACTGTTCGAGTTCCAGCTTCTACCCCTGTAACACTCTCACCACTAATTACTCCATTAATGATATAATTAAAGACTGAGTGATAATCAAGAATTTCTTGTCATCAGAAATGCAAGAATTTAATTACTAATCTCTAAAACCATATAAAAGAATATACATATCTTTTTAC
>CATIWO010782948.1:0-10874 GCA_949673435.1 Macaranga tanarius | reverse complement strand
GCAAATATTAATTTAGTCATTGAACTTAATATCACATATTAAATTAAGTCCAAATTAATATTTATTTAATTATAATTAGTCCCAACCTTTGAATTTAGATTTCGGGATATGCTAGATCCCCGCACATGTGCAAATCCAATTCAATTAATTAAACTCTTTAATTAATAATTAAATCAATAATTATCTTCATTTGTGCAACTCTTATGTGTGTGACTTACGAGGTTCAAGTCTAATTGGTAATGGAAAATAATATTAACACTTAATATTATGGAAACATATTTGCATGCTAAATGTGAAAATCCTAATTAATCATATTTAGTTCCCATAAGATGTGAGTGACCCCTAGCATAAATATCACGACTACCTAATTAGAAATGAATGTTATATGTCGATCCACAAGAACCATAGAACATAATTACAGTGTACTAAATATCCCTTCATTATAAGATCCTGATATTGGCTAGAGTCACAGTTTAGTCAAACTCTATTTGTCTCAATCATATGACCTCATCTTTAGTTCAATTCTTGATAAAATACAACTACTACTAGAAACTTTTTCTAGCATCGAAACTCTTTTGGGTAAGTCGAGTTTGACATGGCCAGGTACTTATTCATCAAGAATAACTTCGATAGGATAGGATTTTATCCCAGTTCACTCCAGGTAATGAATTCCATCTTAGCCGATCACTTATCCCTACATACAACCAACTAGAGCCACCATACTCCATATACTCATATATGACTAGTACATGTATATGTAAGAGGTAACAAACTCTAACCAACAATATGTGGATGACTGTGTCACCTCAGGTCAAAGGATCATATGCAATATTATGTCCAAGATTGTGATTGTTGACAAAATTGAATTTTTATATAATTATAAATCTTATGTCATAGTTCGATCCACCCATCATATGAGTATCTACATCTCTATTCTGATATCTCATATCAAGTAACATGAGACTCACTACCTCCCACTATCGATATCACACACCAATCAAGAAAAATAGATAGAGGTGATAGTCTAGGGATTAATACTACCCTTATATTAAGCCAACGACTTTGAACAATTATAGTATATATACTAAATAAGTTTGTCATTCATATTATCAACTCTTGATAATATACTCATTTAACATAATACAAAAGGGTAAATATTCAAATAAACTTAACACTTAATTTAAATGAATGTTTTATTGCCATAGGGATAAAAGTACAATATTTACATACAAGAATGGCTCTAGGGCATATTTACACTAACAATCTCCCACTTGCACTAGCACCATTCACTATAATATCTAAGATCCATCTTCTCAAGATGACGGTCTAACTATAGCTGGGTAAGCGCTTTAGTCAGTGGATCAACCACATTATCGGCTGAAGCTACCTTTTGCAAGAGCACATTGCCCTTCCCAATAAGTTCTCTGATAACATGATAACGCCTTTCTATATGTTTGGATTTCTGGTGAGACCTCAGTTCCTTTACCAAAGCAATGGCTTCATTATTATCGTAGAAGAGAGGGACTGCCGACTCAATGGAAGGAATAACTCCTAGTTCGATAATGAAATTTTAAATTCAAATAGCTTCCTTAGCAGCATCTGATGCAGCTATGTACTTGGCCTCTGTAGTGGAATTAGTAGTGATACTTTACTTAGAATTCTTCTAACTCACTGCACCTCTATTATAAGTGAAGACAAACCCAGAGATAGACTTTCTATCATCCACATCTGACTAGAAGTCAGAATCTATGAAACCTGTAAGCTGTAAGTCACCTCCTCCATAAGTTAAGACTAAATCCTTAGTCCTTTTCAAGTACTTAAGGATAGCCTTAACTGCCACCCAATGCTCCAAGCCTGGGTTAGATTGACACCTGCTAGTCACACTAATAGCATAGGCAATGTCCGGCCTAGTACACAATATAGCATATATTAGGCTTCCTATAGCCAAAGCACAAAGAACCTTGGCCATCTCCTCCATTTCCTCGGGTTTCTTGGGCGACATCTACTTAGATAGGTGGATACCTTGCCTAAATGGTAATAATCTCCTATTGGAATCAAGCATGTTAAACCTCTTCAACACCTTTTCCAAGTAAAGACTTTGAGATAAACCTACCATTCTCTTTGATCTATCTCAATAGACTCGAATCTCGAGAATATAGGTAGCCTCTCATAAGTCTTTCATTGAGAAGGTCTTAGACATTCATACTTTCACAGAGGTCATCATACCAACATCATTACCAATGAGAAGAATATTATTGTAATGCCCGTATCTTAAAATGCATCATTCATACATTATATTTTCATAACATATAGAGTCCAATTATGGATTGTATTTAAATTGGGTATATATATGTTGGTAGAGAGGGACTTAATTGCAAAAGAAGTTGGGAGTGGATTGTCACATTTGGGAAGTTAGGGGTTATTGCATAACAATTCCATTTCATTAAAGGGCTTAGATGATATTTTGGTGATAAATGCTACAACTATCAAGCTTTTCATTTAATGGCCATTAATTGTGCATTTATTGGTAGAGATACCTTAGTGTATATTTGGAGAGTTATGATTGGTTGTGTGTATATATGTGTGTATGTTTGTGTTGGGTTCTGGGTCATAAACACACAATGAAAAATAAAAAATTTAACCCTAAAAACCCCCACCAAGATCCAAGTAGTTCGGATTAAATCAATTTAATTGAGTTTAGAATCTTACTAAGACATGTTCAATGGCAACATTGTAGGAAGGAAGGAAGAGAAGAGGTTCACTTCGGTGACACCCTACTTCGAGCCTTTTGTTGTCTTCTATTGGAATACAGACACAACTAAAGAGCAATATCCTCTACCGGTATCTAAATGAACAGAACACCCAAAATGAAGCTGGTGTGCTAGCACCTTTTTCTCAATTTTTCTCTCTATATTTCTTTCTCAAAGAATGTGTGCATTTGTGAATGAATGAAAAAGATACATAACTCTTTAACCCTATATGATATGTATATATCTCATCTAGGGTTTTATTAGTCTTTTTCAAATACCAAAACTCCTTTTGGTATATCATTATCCACTTTATCCAAAAGAATTTATATCCATATATATATTTAAATTTAATTATGGTAATAATTATCATAAATAAATTATCGATAAATATACATGAGAGAGAAAACTATCTTATTGGGCTGATCAGTCTAATATCCATTTTGGGTTTGTTCTAAATGTGTGACCCTATAAGTTCACATAACGTTGGCAATGGATCTTCAATCCCATTGGTAGCCTATAAGTCATAAGTGGCATCTAGCAAGATATTATGACTACCCAAGTCATGTGAAGGTCCGTATTCTGACACAACCTATTTAACAACAATATTACAGTATTTTTGTACATGATATCTTAGATTGAACATAAGGCATGGTTTATGTCATTCTTAATAATTCAATTATTTCTCGATCTCAATTAGACTAAAATTGATAACTCTTTATCAACTGATTTCAAGCACGGCCATGCATTTACATTCAGTCTAATTTATCGGGGGGCCCATAGATATTCTCCTCATGATTAGTGAGGGACAAATTCCTTCTTGATCACTCATACTCCTCACATGATTCATTTTATATCCAATCATAATCTATTACATCATCATGTTAAAGATAACATTAGAATGTGTCAAAATATAAAACTTATCATGCAGGACTCTATGATGATCTCAGGTCAGAGGACTACAATAATATCATTGCAATGAGAATAACTTATGACAATTATCTATATAGTATTCTCATAGTGGGTCAATCCAGTATATCCTATATACCTATGACTTGACTTTGTATCTTGCATACTTGATTAGTAAAACATAATCATCAGTCAACCTTATACTAGTCTTTATTCATTATTTTCCCACAATAATGACCGACTAAGGATGATTTAGAATATAACTTATTTGCAATCTAATAGTTTTACGATCAAGTCACACACTTGATGATCTCAGTCAGAATTAAATATTCATGGAATTTAATAGAGTCAATATGATAAAATGCCTCTTTATTATAATGATGTAAAATAGACAAAGTCATAATATGGCCATAATACTATAGGCCTAGGGCACATCACTAATAGTTTGGATGTAGTGTGTAGAGATTTATGTAAGGAAGAAGAAGAGAGTATTGTGTTGAGTTTTGAGAGGTTTTGATCTTATTTTCTTTATCTAATAAGAAGATTGAGAAGCTCTAGGAGGTCTATAAGCTATTGAAGCATCATTTTGGTAAGCTTTATATGCATTGTTGATAATTGAAGTTAGGTTTTGGTTATTTCAATTCGTGCTCTGCTTTCTCTATATTTTAGTCTAATTGTTTTGGCTATAACTTGGGCTATAGAGCTCTGATTTGAGCATGGTTGGCTTTCCTAGAAACTTTAGAGAGTCCTATATAACTTTTATGTTTTGAGTTTGAGTTTAAATTGTTGCTAAGCTTGTCATATAGGGCCAGATATTTTACTACTCATGTAGGGTGCCCTGTTGTACCCGAATTGATTAAAAAATCCATAATTAATTTCATACATATTTGATTTGAATAATTCTAATTAGAATTAATAGTAAACTCATATTACTAGCTTTGGTAATAATATTATGGTCATTGGACTTGTGTGTGCATTATTTGGTCATATTGAACTTGAAATACTAAATTGCATCTAATGAGATTTGATGCAAGAACAATAGCTATTATGGGAGATTGATGTATGATTGTATGTAGGGATTGATAAAGGGAAGGAAAGTACACATAATTAAAAGAAAGACCTTTGTTGAGGTTAGAAGAACTTGGAGGTAAGTAATTACTAATATATATTGTGTACATATGCTAAGCTATTATGTGTATATTTTGTGTACTTCCTTTAGTGAAATTGAATGTATGTATGAAATAGTTAATATGAGGTTGAATGAGTTCCACCCTTTTTAGGTAATGATGATGTTGGAAAATGAGGTTATGTGTATGTTATGTAATGGACATTATAATTATGTATGATACATGTTATGAATATGAACATGGATGGAAATATGATGAAATGTGGTTATGGTGATTTATTGAGGTGCAATTGCATGGATTTATATTGTGTTATATTGGTCGTTTAATATTTTACTTGAAGATGAAATATATAAGGAAAGTGAGGTTATGTGATAATGTGAGATAGTAGGACTGAGCTGGGCAGATAGTCTCCACTGATTGTGTGTGATGGGTAAGTTGAGCTGGGCATATAACTACCCATATGAGAAGTAAGACTGAGCCGGGCGGATAATCTCACTAAATAGCCATTTGATTGATATTGAATTTGTAAGGAATATAGCTAATGAGGCTAAGTGTGAGGTATTTATGTGAGCAAAGGTCCGACTGGATACTAACTGTTGTGTTGAAATATGGATATATTGAATTTATATTTTTGAATGAGATGCAAGGTGTGAATGGGTGTTTCTAGTTGTAAAATGATGTATATTGATGCTTTACACTTGTGAATGATTGAGAATTATGTGTTGATGAATGAATTGGTGATGTTTAGTATGTTTATGAAGTGTTTTTAAACTTTATTTGAGTTATATTTAAGTATGGAATGGATTGCTAGGCATTGGAATGGTCAAAGGTGTATTTTGGCCAAGCTTGGGTTGCTCACGGTTTACTCACGACTGTGAGGAAGCAACTGTGAGCACCCCAGGCCATTTTGCACAGTAAATTAGCTCCAGCTTGGCTACTCACAGTTTGGCTTATGACCGTGAGGAGCCTGCTCACGGTCATGAGCCACTTCCTCATGACCCTGAGGAGCCTAACCTCCTCACTTGCTTCTTCTTCTTTCAGACTTCTGTATGCCCTTAATGTAGTGCCAATGGTATTAGAACTTCATGGTAATTGTATATAGAAGTTTTAAAAGATTGTAAGATTATTTTATTACCATTAGAATGTATTTTATCTATGTGATTATGTGCCACATAAACTCATTTCTTATATGATTAGTATATGTGTGCAACTATATTCGTAGTTGCTTATTGAGTTGCAAGCTCACCCTTTTACATTGAAACTTTTCAGGATTTGACTAGATAAGGGCTTGAAGCTTGCATTGGAGTCTTAGGTGGGCTAAAACGAGTTTTGGTGTAACCGACCTGCCTCCTGCATATCATTTGGTATTTTTGTAATGGCATTGTGTGTAGTAGATAGCCTTATATTAAGTATGTGTGTAATGCTAGACAAGTATGGGTGGAATGCTAAACAATATTTGTACATATAAGTATTTATATATATATATATATACAAGTACCTTTTATTGAGAAAATTTCTTATACTGCGTGAGTATGTTTGTTAATGGCCACGTGTATAGTTATATTTGTGGGCGTCATATTTAGTGGTATCAGAGCAGGGATTAGATTCCCTCAGGACATGAGAATCTGTTGCATGCATGGCATACAATGCATAAGTCATAGGTGATAATAGTTAATGTGTGTTGCATATGTCAGGATGGAAGGACACTAAGCTCCACATATCGGCCTACAAGAGTTGTCTGAGTCTGTGCATTGTTACTCACCAATGCATTCAGTAGGTGCACCTGCACAATTACAACCTCAACCTCCTCCTGCACAAGCTATATATCCAACATTTATACAGGACTTTGTTTAAATTATGAGGGAGGTGATTCAAAAACCAACGGATAGTGCTCTAGATGATCACTATAAGAAGATAAGAAAACAAGGTGCCAAGGTTTTTATTGGGACCACCAATCCAATGGTGGCAGAAAAATGGCTAAAAAATATGGAAAGAGTGTTGAATTGAATTTATTGTACAATAGAAAAGAAGGTGAGCTATGCAACATCTTTATTTGAGCAAGATGCATTGGACTAGTGGGAGACTGTGCTTGAAAGTAGAAGTGTACCGGAGACATTAACCTGGACTAATTTCTTGAAGGAGTTCAGTGACAAATACATACCAGTTGTTTATAAAGCTAGAAAGAAGTTGGAGTTCCTCAACCTGAAGTAAGATGATTTATTAGTTACTGAATATGAGGTTTAGTTTGCCAGGCTTTCAAAATATGCCCCTGAAGAAGTGGCAACAGATGAGTAAAGAGATACATTTGAAAGAGGACTAAATCTTGAACTCCGAGAATGGATAGCAATTAAACCACCCACCTACAGGGATCTATTGGAGACAGCCCTCAAAGTTGAGGAAACCATTTTGGAGAGGTATGCATTAAAGGCTAAAAGGAGGAGAGTGACTAATGCATTTACCATTTCAGTAAGAACCAGCAGTGGATCATCTTTTAGGGGAACTGGGTTTCAACGAGGAAGCTTTAGAGGACGTGGGTTAATTCGACCTAGTCAATCAATAGGGAGCACATTTACCAAAGGAAGTGGAAGGGTAGATAGTCGAAGAAATATTGTTAGAGGTAGATCCACAAGTGGCATGCCAGTGCCAATGTGCAACAAGTGTGGTAGATTTCATTCCGGGGAATGTTGGGGTCCAAAACCTAGTGTATGTTACCATTACAATAAATCGGGTCACTTCTTGAGGGAATGCCCATTACGACTGGGTATTGGAGGATCCCAAATGACAATCTAAAGTAGTGCTGGGGAAAACTTTCCACAAGCTAGTAGAGGTAGATGTCGTGGAAGAGAAAGTGGAGTAAGCACTTCAACATCAACCGAGTCTATTGGCCAAACCTCAAGTTAAGCCAGAGTGTATGCTATAACCATACAAGAAGCTCCTATTGCACTGAATGTAGTGACGGGTATCTATGCTATCCTTGGTCATGATGCATTTATGTTAATAGATCCTGGATCCATATGCTCATTTATGTCAGATGAATTTGCATTGAAAGTTCATTGTACTATTGAATCATTAGAGCATGATATATGTGTATCTATGATGGCCGGGGGTTTTGTAGTTGTGAATAGGTTGGTTAGATTATGCCCTATAGTAGTTGAGGAAATGATTTTGCATACAGATTTGGTAGTCATAAAATTAGAAGAGTTCAATGTGATTTTAGGGATGGATTGGTTGTCTAAACATCGTGCTCTTGTAAATTACTATACAAAGGAGGTAGTTATAGAGATTATGGGATAGGAAAAAATAGTGTTAGTGGGGGAGAGAAAAACTATTCCTGTTTGTATTATTTCGGCCACAATAGCTTTTTAATTGATTAGAGATGGGTGTGAAGCATATTTGGCCAACATTATTGATACGTTGAAGGTAAGTCCAGGAGTAGTGGATGTGCCAGTTGTTAAAGAATTTTTAGATGAATTGCCGGGGTTGCCACCACATCGAGAAGTAGATTTTAAAATTGAAACCATACCTAAGGCGGCACTGATTTTAATTGCTCTATACATAATGGCACCTTTAGAATTGAAGGAATCGAAGAAGCAGTTTGAAGAATTGTTAGAAAAGGAGTTTATCCGGCCAAGTATATCTCCCTGGGGAGCACCGGTGTTGTTTGTGAAAAAGAAAGATGGAAGCATGAGACTGTGTATTAAGTACATGCAATTGAACAGTATCACAGTGAAGAACAAGTATCTGTTGCCTAGAATTGATGATCTGCTTGATCAGTTGAAGGATGCTTCAGTATTTTCAAAGATTGATTTGAGATCCGGCTATTGGCAACTTCAAGTGGCTGAGTCTTCTGTCCTAAAGATGGCATTTAGAACCCGATATAGGAATTATGAATTTTTGGTTATGCCATTCGGGTTAACCAATGCACCGACAACATTTATGTCCTTGATAAATAAGACTTTCCAGCTATATCTGGATCAATTTATTATTATGTTCATCGATGATATACTCATCTATTCATCAAGTCGGGAGGACCATGAGAAGCATCTTCGAATAGTTTTGCAAGTACTTTGGGAGAAGCAATTATATGCCAAATTCAGTAAGTGTGAATTTTGGATGGAGAAAATTGCATTCCTTGGCCACATTGTATCTAAATAAAGAGTGCAACCGGACCCGTCAAAGATTAAAGCCATCTTGGAGTAGGAAGCACCTAGAAATTTAATTGAAATTCAAAGTTTCTTGGGTTTAGCTAGCTACTATAGAAGATTTGTAAAGGATTTCTCCATTATTGCTAAACCATTAACAACCCTGTTGAAAAAAAATACTCCTTATCAATGGAATGAAGCATGTCAACGGAGTTTTGAGAAACTGAAGAAAACCCTTACTACTGTTCCTGTTTTAGCATTACCAACTGGAAATGGAGGTTTTATGGTATACATCGATGCTTCAGGATAAGGGTTGGGTTATGTGCTTATGTAAGATGGAAGGGTGATAGCCTATGCATCTAGACAATTGTGAAGGATTGTGTGATCATGCAATAATTAAAAGTGCGGAATTTAAAAATTTGGATTGCATACAACTCTTGCATTACACATGAACCACATCCATGTCCATAGATCATATCACATAGAAAATACATAACTAAACATACATCTAGGACAACATAATACATCAACAAACAACCAAGTCATGCATTCACAATACAAGACCTAGCAACTAAGGGTTTGGTAACACTTACAAAACTCTAAGTTGGTAGTATGCCTGATAAGCTTTGGTTGATATTGATCTACAAGCTCTAAGCTCCCCAAATGTAAAGCCTCTAGCTTGAAACACATAAGTTGCACAAGGATGATCTTCAAGGATGGTGAAGCTCTACCCACAAGCCTCTCTTTTGATTTGACCCAAGAGCTCGTTAGAGCCACTCTAAGCTTGAATGTATGGAACAAAGATACAACCTCCAATAGATGATGGACGTTGAACTTATACAACTCTTGTACAACAATGGCTTTAACTTGAAAGCACACAACTCTTGTGTATATTTGAATTCTCTACACTTGAAGAAGAAGAAGGAAGAAGACACTCTCAATCCTTTTCTCTCTTTTGTTAGAATATTAAATTTGCTCTCAAATGTGCATTAGGATTAGTTGGCTTAGTTGTCTTTACACTCTCCACTAACTTAAATAAAGCCAATATTATAATAATATGATAATAGCTTGAGTATCTCATGCTCAAGCCACATGCATTGCTATAGCTTGAGTGTCCCACACTCAAGCTACATACATTGCTATAGCTTGAGTGTCTCACACTCAAGCTACATACATTTGATAGATTCAGTATCTCATACTCTATCTGTATGCATGGCTTTGGTTTATAAGTGAGTGGGTGGTGTTTGGTTATATGGATAACCTTAGCCTTGATATCATTAACTCTGAATGGATATGGGCTAAGGTTATGGCATATGGGCTTCTCTACACTTATAGAAGGCCCACTCTATACCAAACTAGACAACTCATGGGCTTATTTAAACTCTTTAAATAAAGCCCCATCCTAAGTTCATTTCAAGTCCATCTCATGGCCCATCTTAATCAATATACATGGTCCATCTCATGGCCCATCTTAATCAATATATACAGTCCATCTCATGGCCCATCTTAATTAATATATATATGGTCCATCTTAATCAATATATATATGGTCCATCTCATGGCCCATATATGAATGCATTTGGAGGCAAATATTAATTTAGTCCTTGCACTTAATATCACATATTAAATCAAGTCTAAATTAATATTTATTTAATTACAATTAAGTTCCAATCTTTGAATTTAGATTTTGGGACATGCTAGATCCCCACATACGTGCAAATCTAATTCAATTAATTTAATTAATTAATTAAACTCTTTAATTAATAATCAAATTAATATAAGTCTTCCAAGCACAACCTTTATGTGTGTGACTTACTAGGTTCAAGTCTAAATGGCAATGGGACATAATATTAACTCTTAATATTACGTAAACACCTTTCCATACCGAATGTGAAAATCCCAATGAATCACATTTGGTTCCCATAAGTCGTGAGTGACCCCTAACATAG
>CATIWO010782891.1:0-12570 GCA_949673435.1 Macaranga tanarius | reverse complement strand
ATGCTTATTCATGATATGTTAATTGGGTTGTATAAAATGTGAAATGTGAATATAATATGGTGAAGGAAGGATTTAGTTGAATTGAGTATACATTGAGTATACTTTTGGTATATGTTTGGTAATATTATAATATTATGGTATATTACATGTACTTAATATTGGCATACTAAAATGAAGTTGATATATGTAATAGTATTGATTTGTAAGATTATATGTAAGGAATGTTTATTCGGATACTAACTCATGCATTATCATATTTTATTTGCATATGTGTTGAATGTGGATGAATTTGAGTTGTGATTAAGAGGATTATTTTAAATGATGAGGTTTGGTGTGTATGAGGCACCAACAATGTTGTTTGAATGAGTTTGAGTGTGTTTAGAATGTATTATTGTGGAAGGATTGTTATGCTTTGATGAAAAGTCATGTGCTTTGACATCATAACCCACTTCAAAGGTATTTTTATTAATTCATATAAATAAATTTAGCCTATATGTCTTCATGAAAGTTGTATCCCTCTGAGTTAGCTTTCCATAACTTTTTGAATCATTTGATTCTGAGTTATGTAGAGGGAGTTATGACCAAAAAAGTGCGACATAGTCCGCAGGCCATGTGCCAAGTGCAAACTTTCAGGCACGGTCATGTGGTTCCAAAGAAAAATGGCACAAATCAGGCATGGCCATGCCAAATTCTTGCACGGCCATGCCAAAAAGTGGCGCGACTGTGCAATAATCGTGCACACCCTACTTACAGAATGATAGTATTTTGACCATAACTTGAGCTATAGAGCTCCAAATAAGGCGTGGTTTAATGCTACAGAAACTTTGAAGAGTCCTCTATAATTCCATATTTTGATATTGAGTATAATCTATCTTTAAGATTCTCAAAATGAGCTAGACATTTTATTGCTCACTTACTCTTTCTTCATGCAAACTCTTGTTTGCACTCGATGTAGTGCCGATGGGCATGGAGCTATATGGTGATTATTTATAGACTTGGTAGAGGTTTAAAATACTATATTATAATTATCAGAATGTGTCTTATGTATGTGATTATATACCTCATTAAATCAACTCTTATGTAATGAGTATATGTGTACTATTGTATTTATAGCTACTTACTGAGTATCAAACTCACTTCCTTGCATTTATATGTTTCAGGGCATAGTTATACAAAGCTCAGAGTTACATTTACTAATGATCTCAGGTGGGCCAGAGGCGAACTTGGTGTAGTTAGACGTCATCCTCATTTGCATAAGACATATTGTATGTGCATGTTGTAATGATATATGATGAAAATATTTTAACCATGTATAATAAGAATGTTGTTGGGTAGAAATTGTAATTTACATAAGTAAATACATGTAAATTTATGTATATGTATTTTATATATTAAAAAAAATCCTATGTCACGCGTATAGTATGTGATATTATAGAGTGTTAGGTTGTCCTAGTTCCTGGATCTCCTTGATCATGAATTATGTTACGACAAGTTCTTTTAGAGTTAATTAGAATGGTCAAATTTTGGAAAAATTTGTGCCTTCCCGTGGTCTCCGGTAAGGAGATCCGTTGTCCCTCTACATTTTGTATTGTGCATGGAGCGTTTAACCTAAGTTATTAATTCAAAAATTACTTGTAAAAGGTGGAAGCCTATTCATATTAATAGGGGTGGCCCTGAGATATCTCATTTCTGCTTTGCTGATGATATTGTGCTATTCACTGAAGCTTCAATTGAGTATATAGGAATTATCAAGAATTGTTTTGAGACTTTTTGTAGCTGGTCAGGACAGAGAGTTAGCTTTGATAAGTCTCTCATGTATTTCTCTAGAAATGTGGATGGCACCTTGTAGTCTCATATCTCAGCTATGGTGGATATCCCAGTGTCTAAGGATTTTGCTAAATACTTAGGTACCCCCACCTGGAAAGGGAGAGTCTTTCAGGACTCGTTCCAGTACATCTTGGATAAGATGAAAAGTAAGCTATCTGGTTGGAAGGCTAAGTCTTTGTCCTTTGCAGGCCAAGTTACTCTAACTAAGTCAGATTTAAATACGTCCTCTCTATCTAATGCAAGTGTGTGTGATGAACTGGATAGAATTTGTAGAAACTTCATATGGATCCATGTGGACACAGGTGGTAGGATTCATACCATCAATTGGGATATTGTGATGAGGCCTGTTGATTATAGAGGTTTGGGTTTACGTCCTATGAGGCTGATGAATATAGCGGCTTTAGCTAAAATGAGTTAGAGATTCCATCATGCTAAAGATGAGTTATGGGCTAGCATTTTAGCAAATAAATATTGTAAGGGTCTGTCTGATGTTAGTGTTATGCAAAAGACGGCGATGACCTCAAATACTTGGTGGTAAATAGTTGCATCTGCTCCTGTGTTAATAAAGGGGTACATTAGCTCCTCAGGGTTTTCTAGACCGGGAGAGAAATCGGACAATTGTTTATTATTGGCGGTATGACTAGTGGGATGTATAGCTTCTTTCTAGATGGCTCCCTGAATCGGTGATTAAAGTCTTAGGTAATATTATCCTCAGAGATGATGAGAATGTTAAAGATCGGTGAGTTTGGGGTCTTTCGAAATCGGGAGAGTTCTCTATCAATTTGGCTTATGGGATTTTGAGGGGTTGTAGTCAGGAAGATTTGAATGGGATTTATAAGAGAATTTAGATGTTGAAGTGGCCTCATCGGTGTAGGATGTTTCTATGGGTTACGCTGCATGGTAAGCTTATGACTAATATTGAAAGGTTTCATCATGGTTTTACTGGTGACACAAGATATGGGGTCTGTGGGTCAAACGATGAGATCCTCGCTCATGTTCTTAGAGTTATTATGTGGCTAGGGATCTTTGGAGCCACTTGCTTGATGACAATGCTACAATACTGGGCAGGTCCCAGCCCATCACATAATGGATTGTGAGTAATATTTATGGAAAGCTACATGATAGAGATCAGATAAGATGGCCCGAAAGATTTGCAATAACTCTGTGGAACTTATGGTATTTGAGAAACTGTAGTGCGTTCAAACAGAAAAAGTTTCCCTTGACGTCAAACTTCGCCTTCTGAGGGAGTTGTGGTCTCAGGTAGAGTGGGCTTTTGTGAAGGAGGGAGACTAGCGCATGAAGCGAATTTGCATGGTTAGCTGGTGAGCACCCCCGAGTGGTTGGGTCAAGTTAAATACCGATGGTACAGTGAAAGATGATTCTGGTAATGCAGGTAGTGGAGGTTTATTGACAAACTCTATAGGTAAGTGGATTGTTGGCTTTTCCTGCAATATTGGTGTTTCAAATCCAATCATGGCGGAGCTTTGGGCAGTTTTTCATGGGTTGTAGTTAGCTTGGGATGAAGGGTATCAAAATATTATATTAGAAACTAATTCTCAAGTGGTGGTGAAGTTGCTTCAACAGCATCAAACCCTTGTTCTCAAGCTTCAGAATTTGTGCTTCAGGTGTGTTAAAGCCTTACAACGTGACTGGGAGGTTTGTGTCTTTCATGTTTATAGAGAAGGGAATAAAGTTGCTGATTTCTTGGCTAATTCGGCATTGAGCAAGGACCTGGGTATCCACAAGTTGAGCCAGCCTCATAATGACATTCTCAAGATCTTGGAAGCAGACAGTCTGGGCATTTCATGGCCTAGATTGCTTTAGTTGTTTTGGATTTTCCCCTCCTCTACATAAAAAAAAAATTATAAGTCAACTAATTAACATGATAAAAAATAATAATAATAATAACATGCTGGATAATTCTTAATTATTATCACTAGGGGTGTAACTGAGTCAAGTCTACTCGCGAGCTACTAGGGATTGACTTGAAAAAAACTCAAAATTGACTCGATTATTATTGAGTCGAGCTCGAGCTACTCGAGTAGACTATCGAGTCGAGCTCCAGCTCTTTAATACTTTACTCGATTGGCTCGCGAGCTTAATCGAGTCTAATCGAGCTTAATCTAGTCTAATCGAGTTTATGCATATTTACTTTTTTATTATTTTATTTTAATATAATTGCAAAAATATCTTATCGAATTGAGTCGAGTTCGAACTCGAATCGAGCTTAAATATTTAAAAATATATATTTTTAAAATTTTAAATAATTAATCGAATCGAGTCGATATCGAGTTTTGAAAATGAAGCTCGATCGAGTTCGAGTTTCGAATCGAATTTTTAAATCGAGTCAAGCTCAAGCCTGACACTGTGTCGACTCAACTTGGCTCGATTACACCCCTAGTTCCCACATATGTAGTCCATAATTAATTTAATATTAGTTTGAAATCAAATCTAACTGATGATGCTTATGATGTTGAAATCTATGGGATTATAAAAAATAAACAGAGTAAATAATAATTTGAATCATGCATGATGATTTAAGTAAAAGTACAAAATAAAACTCAATCTAACACAATAACTTGCATAAAAATTAAAAAGATCTAACCAAATTTTAGCAAGTTCTTAACATGAAATCACCATTTGAATTCTTCACAAAACACTACTTTTTTTAGTTTTAATAATATAGAGACTTTCTTCATTTAAAGTCTCAAAAAGAAAGGAGATGATTTTCTATGATTACTGAGGTCTCCAATCACCCTTTCAATGCTATTAACAAACTAATTAGAGTTTGTCAAAAGCTAATCATTAATAATCAGCAGCTTGTGTCTTGTAATTTCTTTAATAATTCATAAATAGTAGCTAATAACTCATAAATAATAGATAAATTCTCAAAAATAAAATTTAAAAACACAATTACAAAAAAAAGAACAACGAATTAAATCAAAGAAATTAAAAGAGAGAAATAATGGAGGGGCTGTTCACCAAAAAAAAGTCAGCAAACAGTCGCTCAAGTTTAAACTAATTTTTCTTTCTTTCTCTTTGGTAGCAGCTTTTTTTGTTTGGGATATGTACACTCTAAGTAGTTAGGGATAACAACACTGTAAGTCCTAAAAGAAGTTACGTTTTTTCAATCAAGTCCTATAATTCAAAATCATTACAATCGAGTCCTAAAACAATTTAAAACACAAACCGTTAGTCCTATCTTCTTAAACCTAACGGAATCCAATAACGTTGTAATGCAGCTTTCTCCTGATCCTATACGGATTCCGTTACGTTTAAGAAGATAGGACTAACGGTTTGTGTTTTAAATTATTTTAGGACTCGATTGTAATGATTTTGAATTATAGGACTTGATTGAAAAAATGTAACTTCTTTTAGGACTTACTGTGTTGTTATCCCAAGTAGTTAACTTAGAATCAACCTTCATTAGTTTAATTAACATTAGCAAGACTGAATTCATTTCATACTTTGAAGAATAGGTCATTTGACTTCTTTTCAATAATTATCACTTTTTTTACTCTTTATTTAAGTTCGTTCCATAGTCAGTAAAAATTTACTAGGAACTCAAATAAAGAACCGGTCATATAAAATATAGAATGAACTAGTTTAGCACATGAGATAGTAGATTTTAGATTGCATCTCTAAAGTCCAAAGATCGTATTCAAAAGCATACCAAGACTAACTACATTAAGTACAATGTCACTAGCAATAATTATTATCTTTGCAAATGGAAGCTCCTTTAAGGCCAACTCCCTCCACTAAGTAAAAAAAACATCGTAACTTTCGAAAAAACTAATTCAGCAACAATCAAATATAGTAGCCTAGTTAGGAGCCTTATATATATGATGAATTAAATCATCACTTTTGCTATAATATAAACGTTTGTATATATATATATATATATATATATGAAATTAGAACCATTAGATTAATCTTTATTTAATTACAACTATTAATTATTCGTATGTATCAATACTTTTAAAATATATCAATGGCTATACTTAATAAATATTAATTTAAGAGATTTAATTCTATTTATATAAATACAAATGGTTGTACGGTAAAATGACTAATTAATTATCACTACCATAAAACAAAATAAAATATATGTAGGCTTAATACATATCCAGGCCCCTGAACTTGCCAGCTTTTGTCATTTTGGCACCTCAACTTATACTTTTGCTATTTTAACACCTGAACTTACCGCTTTTTGTCTAAAATACACTAATCTAATGATCTAATACATCTATTACCCCCTGTACTTGCTACTTTTTGTCAGTTTGGCACCTCTACTTGCAGATTTTTTTCAGTTAAATACCTCTTACGTGTCACTTATTGATTCGCTAATATGATGACAAGGGTTTAAAAATTACATTTTAGGCAAATTCAAGTGTTAATATGGCAAAAGCGTAAGTTGAGGTGCCAAAGTGACAAAAGCTGGCAAATTCAGGGATCTAGATATGTATTAAGCCATATATGTATTTGAAAGTGTATTTGAATGGAAGTTTTTGGTCCATATAGCATAGGCAATCAATTGCAAACACAAAGATGTTTTAGGGACTTAAATGGACAAATTACAAAAGACCATAACTTCAATCGTTACAAAACGTGACATGTCAAAATCATAACGTTGAACCTCACTCAACTAGCAGACGCTGCACTACACACAATCCAAATTAACGTTGTCGCAAGGGAAGTAGTCGTGTTCTTTTTTCTGCTTCTTGTATGCAAGCAGCAGCCACCTTTCTCAAAAATTAACACAAAATCAAAATCTAGGGTTTCGGAGTTCGGTTAAATTAAGGTTATTACTATTATGTATAGAACAGCAGCTTCTCGTCTTCGAGCTCTCAAGGTCAGTTTTCTTCAAAACCCTAATTTTCTGTTTGGTTCGCGAGAAAATGTTGGAAAATAACCTTTTATTTGCTTGTCTTTCAATGAGGCAGTATTAAAGTAGTTATCTTTGTAAAATATAATAATTAGAAGGGAAAGATCGAAGATTTATTCCTTTTGTTTCAAAAAGATTACATTTTTATTACTTTAATTCATTGAAAGCTCTAGTTTTTCGGTACTATATCTGATTCTTGTTATCTGTTACGGGTTTCTAGTGGCTATTATGTGATTTTCGGATATGAAATTATTTAGTTTTATTATATATTAGTTTAGGAGTGTTATTGTAATGTGCCCAGTTGAGAAAATTTGGATGTTTAGGTTTCACTTTATGATGTTGCTTTTGTATATGTTAACAGTGTTCATAATTTAAAGATTAGTTCTATGGCTTTTGATTGTTTTTGCTGTCAGCAAATAATGTTGAAATGTGTTGCATAACAAGTGGTTTGTTTTTAGTTTATTTATTTATTTTTTAAAGTCTCTGACTGTATGAAATGCTTTTATGTGATTAGAGCCATGTTGGCAATTTGGGGGCGACGCGATATGCCACTTCAAATGCAGCTGCTGCTAGAACATCCTCACCTGGGTTCTTTAGTTGGCTGACTGGGGAAAAGTCTAGTTCTCTTCCTTCTTTGAGCTTCCCTCTTGCAGATGTTTCTCTCCCACCTCCATTACCAGATTATGTTGAACCAAGCAATGTGAAGTCAAAAACTCTTGAAAATGGCATCAGGATTGTCTCAGAAGCAACACCGGTATGCTTTTTGAATCACAAATTTTTTTGATGCATTTTCTGTTTCAATTATGGATCTTCATCCTAAAGAATACTACCATTATCAAGAATTCCGTTTTAGAATTTTTAATTAGACTTTATTGGTTATTTTGTTGATAGAGTCCTGCAGCCTCCATAGGTTTATATATTGATTGTGGTTCTATCTATGAGACACCCGTGTCATGTGGGGCTACACACTTGCTTGAACGGATGGCATTCAAGAGCACTAGGAATAGGAGCCACTTGCGCATTGTGAGGGAAGTGGAGGCAATTGGAGGTAATGTTGGAGCTTCAGCTTCTCGGGAGCAGATGGCATACACTTTTGATGCTCTTAGGACCTATGTTCCTGAAGTGGTAGAATTGCTTGTTGACTGTGTCAGAAATCCTGTCTTCCTGGATTGGGAAGTCAATGAAGAGGTAATTGGAGATCTTGCTATTTCAATGTTATGGTAAAATATTCTAATAGTATTTCTCATAATGTGAACCTTCAAGGGTTCTCTTGAGCTTCTTTTATCTTAATTCAGGCTGTCTAACGTTCTGTAGATTTATCGGATATGGTCCAGTGTTGTACCTTTCTATGAGTTGAATTTCAATGAATGTTGTATTGTTAGAAGGAAGCACATCAATGTCAATGTTTTTATTGGCCAACAATTACTAATACCTTCCTGATATCTGCTTCCAATGAATGATCTGTATATTGTCTAACATTCATAATATGTTTGTGCAGCTGAAAAAGTTGAAAGAAGAACTTGGACAACTATCTAACAATCCCCAGGGGTTACTTTTAGAGGCAATACATTCCGCTGGTTACAGTGGTGCATTGGCAAATCCTCTCGTGGCTCCTGAATCAGCACTAAATAGATTAGATGGCACAATTTTGGAGGAATTTGTATCTGTAAGAACAAGAAACCGTATATTGTTTGAATTATCAATAACATTGGAGCTATATTCATTTATTGATCACTTATTCTTTTTGGTATCATCTCATATTTTACTATCCCTTTTGCTGGCTATATATATATTTTTGGGGAAATTGCAGGAACATTATACAGCTCCTCGAATGGTGCTTGCAGCTTCTGGCGTTGAGTTTGAGGAGCTTATATCTGTTGCAGAGCCACTCCTTTCTGATCTCCCTCTTGTGCAACGTCCTGAGGAGCCAAAGTCTTTGTATGTTGGTGGAGATTATCGCCGTCAAGCTGATTCACCGGTGCCTATTTATTATTCGCTGAATACATTCTGTCAATATTTTTTGATACATTTTCAAATCTTATATGGTTCTTATGTTTCATTTTCCTTCTTTATGTTGCTAGATGACTCATGTTGCTCTTGCTTTTGAAGTTCCTGGAGGCTGGCATAATGAAAAAGAAGCTATAGTTTTGACTGTTCTTCAGGTTTTGTATACTGAACTTGGATTCTCCCTTTATTTCTTTATCTATTTATACTCGGTTTGCGTCTACTTACACATTGACTTGGTATTGCATGAATAAATAAATATGGTAATAACATTTCTAGTTATAGTGCAGATGCTTATGGGAGGTGGTGGTTCATTTTCCGCAGGTGGCCCCGGAAAAGGGATGCATTCACGACTATGTAAGTCAAAACCACCTAGCAATTTACCAATGATGCTTACTGATTTGACTGTGTTCTGTTTAGTCTTATTGTATATTTTCTCAAAAACTGGTCTTTTCCCACTTAGTTCTTCAATTCCATTAACTGTTCCTTTTTTTTTTATTTAAATATTTTTCCCTTTATATTAATTCCTTTCAATGCATTTGAACACAGATCTCCGAGTTTTGAATGAGTATCAACAGCTTCAAGCTTTCTCTGCATTCAACAGTATTTTCAATAATACTGGATTGTTTGGCATATATTTTAGCACCGTAAGATCCCTGTCTAATTAATATAGCTTGTGATATATGTGTGTATGTTTTTTGCTTGATTGCTTTCTATTTTGATATGCTATTATTTTGTGCACTAGTTTACTTTGTGCCCTAGTTTTCTTGCTGCTGAAGTGTTTTCACCATGCCACTTTGAGGAATATTGGGGATATTCAAAGCTTCAATGTAAAATGATATGATTATTCCATGTATAGTAGTTAAGTAGGCTTAACTCAATAGAGACATAATAAATGGCCTGTGGAATCATTGTGCCTTTGATAGGTATGACATGAAAACATGGTGTCCTTTTTTCAGTCTAAGTTAGTCAATCATCTCTCTATGTATGCATTTCTGTGGTATTTTGTGTTGCATTTGCACTTGAGTTCAATAATAAGATTTTCTATTGCGACAATATATGGAGATTCAAGTCCTACATGACCACCTTCTTTACATAATTTAATAACTGTCTAATGATAGCTAATCACGTTTTCCTTGAAGTCTCTGGGTGAAAGCCTGTTAATGATCTTTATCTTCTCTATATATAGACTGTCTATAGCTTGAGGATCTTTTATTGTGACAGACCTCAGATTTTGTTCCGAAAGCGGTTGACATAGCTGTGGGAGAATTGCTTGCAATTGCAGCACCTGGACAAGGTTTTCTTTTGCCTCTCTCTGTCATTTTGATGGGTAACTTTTACTGAAATTCAATTGCAGTAAAACCCTTTCTTATTCTTTTTGTTTCATTTTTTATGGCAGTTTCCAAGTTACAGCTTGATCGTGCCAAAGAGTCCACCAAATCTGCTGTTTTGATGAATCTAGAATCTCGAGTATGTTTCTTTCTCTGTTGAGCTGTGCTGATCTTTTTTGCTTTGATTATCTAAACTGAGGGATGATAATGGAGTTTTTCTTTTTTGAAGTTATTATGTTTCTTGTTCTCTCTGTAGAGCACATTTGAAGTTGTATATTTAATTATTTTCCTTGTTTTCTGTTGTTTGTTTCATGGTTTTGTTTTTGTTTTTTGTTGAGATTTGTCATGATTGTAATATTATTGCATTTTGCAGATGATTGTGACGGAAGATATAGGGAGACAGTATTTAACCTATGGACAGAGGTACCTTCACCACCATTTTCTGTTTTACTGCACCTTTGTTACGCAATGTGCTGTGACCCTAACTCAAGTATAAGAATAAGGAACAAGGAGGTTTCTCTGTGCTTACAGGTCATCAGCTCCTAGTTATTATTAAATCTCTGATCAAAGAATCTGAGTGAAATAATATAATTACTAGCTGAAGAAAAATCTAAATACAGTTGGAGCTTGGAAGTTTTAGCGGTCATATTATGAACTTTCAATCTTTGATGAACAAAACAAAGTCTTTTACACCCCCACAGTGCCTTACAAATTTACAATGAATTATCCTAGCCACTTTGCAAAATCTTCTTTGTTATTAATTTTGCTTGCGAGTTAAATTTAAAGTATATTTGTATAACATGGCTCTTCTCAGGAAGCCGGTCGAGCATTTCTTAAAGGTCGTGGAAGAAATAACACCGAATGACATTACTAAGATTGCACAAAAGATTATTTCATCACCTCTAACAATGGCATCTCATGGGGATGGTAATGTTCAAACTTATTCACAAATCATAACCTTAAATTTTTTGTGCCAAACTTTAGTCCTAATATTGGTTCTTAATCTGTTTGTTGTTTTTGGCAGTTATAAACGTCCCAAGCTATGAGTCTGTTAGCAGCAAGTTCCATGCACGATGATGATCGATGAAGGTGTATTGCAGTTCAAGTTGCCTGAGGCATCATCATTGCCCTTTTTATTTGTTCTTAATTCTGTTGAAATAAAAACAAAATTGAGGAAGAGATTTCCGGTAGATGAAAGGAAATGTCCATGCAATAGCACTATGCAACTTGCAGATTCATTTGCGTAGTATGGACCATGGATTTTTGTCTGTCCATTATAAATTTTGGAATTTTGCTTGTGGATGATAAATGTACTTCCAAACTATCAATGAAAGAGTGGCATCCATTGAACGAGTTAAATGAACTTAAAATGGTTTTCACCCTCATTTTACAATGTTTCTTGTTCTGGAATTTCATCCGTCATTGGTAAATATATATATTTATATATTTCGAATTATACAAAACATACAAATACACACATAACAGGTCAGTAACATAATACAAATACATTCCTCCACTGTTTCTACCTTTAAATAATACTTTGCGCCAAATTCGACTCACCAAAAACAATATTTAATACATGATACGACGACGTTTTATCTGCTGTAGGACAGAACTCAACTCAACTCAACTCAACCATCTCATCTCATCTCCCATGATCTCAACTTTAAGCTTGCTACTTCTCAACAGATTGCATTGCTGCCACTATACCAACACCTCCGCAACCATGAGACACCTCCGCTACCACCGCCGCCGCCACCACTCTCTTCTTCCGACAACAACCTTAAACCGCCACTACGGCACAAAATACACAGCAAAAATAACCTCAAAATCCCCAAAAGGCGACACACTCTCCGTAGAAGTAACATCACCACTGCCGTCCGATTCTCGCGGCTACCCACTCCCTCGCCGCCACCTCATCTGCAAAGCCACCAAAATCCTCCTCTCCCCAAAAACAACCACCGACCTCGACCCCTTCTTTTCCCTCCAAGACTACCTCTCCTCCCTCTCCCTCTCCCTCACCCCTTCCGAAACCTCCGAAATTCTCAAATCCCTAAACTCCCCTTCCCTCGCCTATCATTTCTTCCACTTTTGCCCCTCCCTTTCCCCCAATTTCCGCCACAATGCCTTCACTTACACTCGCCTTATTCTCATCCTCTCCAAATCTAACCTCCCCGATAGGTACGCTCTCGTGCGCTCGTTGATTTCTGATATGGAGAAGAATGGTGTGCGTGGCACAATCTCCACCGTTAATATACTGATTGGGTTTTTTGGGGATGGTGAGGATTTGGAGAAATGTATTGGGTTGATTGAGAAATGGGATTTGAGAATGAATGGTTATACTTATAAGTGTTTAGTTCAAGCTTATTTGAGGTCTCGTGATTCTGATAATGGGTTTAGGGTTTATCTGGAAATGAAGAGAAAAGGTTATAAATTGGATATTTTTGGTTTTAATATGCTCTTGGATGCTTTAGCCAAAGATCTAAAGGTTTGATTTTTATTGCTCTTTTTGTGTTTTTATGT
>CATIWO010782724.1:0-19589 GCA_949673435.1 Macaranga tanarius | reverse complement strand
ATAATTGATAAATTGTACGTTTATTTCTATATTATTATTTTATTGCCATGTTATTTTATGTTTCAAATATATTTATTTATATATTTTTTAATACGATTATGATTAATGTTTATACAATTTACAACAGTCACAATCATATTACAAACGAAAACCTTGAATGAGCCTGGGATCCTCGATCTATAGGTTCTCCGATGTTTAAGTCAGAGAAAGTCTATTGGGGAAAACTTTTGTGAACTCTCCTATTCATGACTTAGATTTGACAAGTTATGTAGCCAACCAGAATAGCACATGACGTTAGCTCCATGAGCTCAATGCGTTGACCAACCATTATGGTGCCATAGGAAGTGGTCACTATACATCACGTATCAAACTTCTAGATAAGAACATGTGGTACAACTTTGATGACAACCATATATCACTCATAAATGAAGAAGATGTGAAGTCAGTTGTTGCATATATTCTCTTCTACTACAGGGTGAAGGCCGACGGTGCCATTGGCAATAGAGGACTGTCTGGTGAAGGTCATTGTTCATCCCAAAAGTGAACTCCAAGAACATTCATTTTTCTTGCCGCACTTTTGTAAGAACCAGAGTCACAAATAATGTCCTGTATTTACACAAACAGCAGTCACAAGTAGGAATTTACTATGTCAAAGTATTGTTAACATCAAGAAAACATATGTAATGGTTCTGAATACAGGGCACATTGCCTTCAGGGATTTTACAACCCTCTTTGTGAGGGAAAAGGCAGGAACAGATGCATCCTTCCTATTTTGAAAAGTTTTATTAAATAGGATCCTTTTTGCTAAATGGGATTGCTTGTCATATGATATACTCAAAATTATGGTACTAACAGACTTCAAACCCTTTCTAAAGAAAAAACAAATAGTTGCAACTTTTGAGCTTGCATTAAGACTGATATGAACATATGTTGTTTTTATTAATTCACTAAAATCGAAAGAAGCTGTCACCTATTTCTACAAGTATGGGAGCTTGATGACTATGAAAGCAGCAAATGGTATTTTATAAACAAGATTTCTTTTAGTGCTAAAATATCACGACTTGTCAAAGAGGGACTATCAGGAACCCTATGTATCACAGCTTTTGAGGAAATTAATGAGGACATAGCTTACATTTGGACGTGGAAGCATGTTTCTAAGTGTAACATGAAGACAAGAATGGTGAAACTCGTCATCAGTGATAATGTACTACGGGGCTGTCTCCGTGTGGATGAATCCTTGAAGTAAAATAATTAATGATATTGGCTATTAGAATTCCATAGGTCACAAGGAACTGAAAATTTTTTTTAAGCCCTCCTTTGTATTTGGGTGGTGCAATTTCTGATATGAACAATAGCACTGCTTGGTTACCAAAACTGACTCCAACACCAAGGCAAATCCTGCCAATTATCAAACATGCTAAGATCTTTTGCAAAAGCATTCAAGAAAACTTCATTAAAAAAGAAAATAGAGGCAGTTTGAATAGTATATCATAGCCGTTGATTTTTGTGCCAGATATAAATTTGTGAGGTCAGAAAAGGACCAGCCGGGTGCATGTTGAATGTCAATAGTGACAACATCATCAACATATAAGTTTTCTTCCTTAGTTATTTTTAGAGTAGTTATAACTTATTACAAACACATTCCTATAATATTTGATGCACATTCATCTAGTTGAAGATAAAGTTGCATCTAACAAACTAATTGAATGTGTTCAGACAATGAGTGAGGTTAATTACTCGTATTTGAATTTTGCATGACATCTCTCGTTGGTGATTTTAGTTTAAGGCATTAATTTTCCATTATATCATATATGTATAAGCCTTTTATCTAATATTTGGTACCACCTATCATGGCTAACACAACTACACTTATTGGCAATGCAATATCATAAATATAGGTGAAATATCCTATATACATAAACCATCTTTGCATGAATTCCTCGTATAATATTATGAGATATCTACCATACATGTGTTTTTGCAAATCATATATGATCTAGTGTGCTAACATATTGCCACAGAAGGCAAATGTTGATTTCTCACAGATAAAAAATGATTTCTCATGAGCTGACGCAGTAAGCAAAAATCGTATGGCCTTAATGATTGCATTGGTGACGTTCATAGTGTACAAGTTGCCTATAAACAATATATCATACAAATGAAAAAAGTCAAACGAAAATAGGAGGTAGTTGTCATGAAGAAACACCTACAACTAAAATGAAGGCTCATATTGCAAGAAGCTGATGAGAATTGGGGCATGAATCTCCCTCCTTGAAAAGGGTTTTTTCTTCATAAAAAACTTCACATGCAGAAAAAATTAATAACAGAAAAGGGCAAAAAAGTACCTGCATAAGCTCTTTTACTTTAATTTCATTCCAAAAAGAAAATAATGGATAAAATCCAAAGTTGACAATACATACGCTTTGATAAAAGTTCAAAGCCAAAAAACTGGCAAATTCATGAGCATAGGATAAAATGTCACAAAGCCAACATCGACAATGAACGAGTTTTAATAAAACTCAGAAGAGTAAGTCCGAACACTTGAATACTCCAAGTGCCTTATTAGGCCTACATATCACTTGATTAGTGAAAAATAGTCCGAACACTTGGACACTCCAAGTGCCTTATTAGGCCTACATATCACTTGATTAGTGAAAAATAGTCCGAACATTTGGACACTCCAGGTGTCTTATTAGACCTATATATCGCTTGATTAGCAAAAAATAGTCCGCATACTCGGGCACTCAGAGTGCCTTATTAGGCCTACATATTGCTTGATTAGCAAAAATAAATCCAAAAACTTCAAGTGCCCCATTAGGCCTACATATCGCTTGATTAGCGAAAATAAATTCGAACACTCCAAGTGCCTCATTAGGCTTACATATCACTTAATTAGCAAAAATAAATCTGAACACTCCAAGTACCTTATTAGGCCTACATATCACTTGATTTACACTCAGACACTCCAAGTGCCTCATTAGGCCTACATATTGCTTGATTAGCTAGAATAGTCCGAATATATGGACATATCGGATGCGTCAACCATCAAAAGTATAGCCTTATAAAGGTTTAAAAAATAAAAAATAAAAAAGAGCTTGCTTGGTTAGTAAGGCAAGAAATGTTGGAGCCTTCAAATACCATCACTCTAAGCCTTATAGTTTCTTGAACATAAATATTCAACACTATTAGGGAAGACTTGATAATCCTAAGCATACAAAATAAAGAATAAAAATGAACCTCTTAAAGTTCACAAATGATCCTCTCGAGGTTCACAAATGAACCTCTTAAAGTTCACAAAAACAAACCTCTTAAGGTTCACAAACGAACCTCTTAAGGTTCACAAAAATGAACCTCTTAAGGTTCACAAACGGACCTCTTAAAGTTCACAAAATTGAACCTCTTAAGGTTCACAAATGAACCTCTTAAGGTTCACAAAAATAAACCTCTTAAGGTTCACAAATGAATCTCTTAAGGTTCACAAAAATGTACCTCTTAAGGTTCACAAACAAACCTCTTAAAGTTCACAAAAATGAACCTCTTAAGGTTCATAAACGAACCTCTTAAGGTTTATAAAAATGAAACTCTCAAGGTTCACAAACGAACCTCTTAAGGTTCACAAAAATAAACCTCTTAAGGTTCACAAACAAACCACTTAAGGTTCAAAAATGAATCTCTTAAGGTTCATAAACGAACCTCTTAAGGTTCATAAAAAAAGCTCCTATAGCACTTGTGTCGCGCTACACAATTTGTACGAATAAATTTTATACTCATAAGTAAATCGAGTGTGACGAATAAATTCTACACTCGTAAGTAATTCGAGTAAAATAAATTCTATACTTGTAAGTAATTTGAGTAAAATAAATTCTACACTCGTAAGTAATTCGAGTAAAATAAATTCAATACTCGTAAGTACTTCGAGTAAAATAAGTTCTACACTCGTAGGTAATTGGAGTAAAATAAATTCTACACTCGTAAGTAATTCAAGTAAAATAAATTCTACACTCGTAAGTAATTCAAATAAGAAATAAATCCTACATTCGTAAGTAATTCGAGTAAAATAAATTCTACACTTGTAAGTAATTCGAGAAACAAATCCCTTACTCATAAGTAATTTGAGTAAGACGAATCCTTTACTCGTAAGTAATTCGAGTAAGATGAATCCCTTACTCGTAAGTAATTCGAGTAAGACAAATCCTATACTCATAAGTAATTCGAGTAAGATGAATCTGTTACTCGTAAGTAAAGATGAATCTGTTACTCGTAAGTAATTCGAGTAAGATGAAATACTATACTCGTAAGTAATTTGAGTAAGATGAAATCCTATACTCGTAAGTAATTCGAGTAAGAAGAAATCTTATACTCATAAGTAATTTAAGTAAGATGAAAATCCTTTACTCATAAGTAATTTGAGTAAAATTAATTCTACACTCGTAAGTGATTTGAGTGCAATAAATCCTATACTCATAAGTAATTTGAGAAATAAATCCCTTACTCGTGAGTAATTCAAGTAAGACGAAATCCTGTACTCATAAGTAATTTGAGTAAGATGAGCAAAAGGCTCACGAGTCCTCGATAGTTGAATGATATATGAATTCCTGATTAGGGATTTAAACATTCAAAAAAATAAGCATTATACTCATAAATCTCTGTAGCGACAAATTTGACGAGTACCTCAATACTCGTGACTTTCTGCTTGGACAATCGGAATGAAAAACTAACTTTTGTCAAGCATAAATATTTGACAGTATTAGGAGAGACTTGATAGTCCTAAAAGAATAAATTCGTAATAATACGAACTTCAACATGATCCGTGGATAACATTCATCTCTAGTTCAAATGTCAAATTACTGAAGCAACCAATAAAGGCCCATGTTAAAAAGAACACTCGAAGGCAGTGTTTGAGCACTACTTGTAAATACTCATCGATCATACAAGCAATTTGTATGAATCTCAATAATAGATTATATGACATAGAACACAATCATACGAGTCTCGTGTGAAATAATGATGGCTCGTTCATTGTAACGAGTGTACAGAAATGAATTAACACATGAAGTTCAACATATTTGAACGATACTCGTACAATAATGCATTACGGAAAGAATCAATTAAATTATAGAAGGTAACGACACATTCTTCAATTTTTATCGAACATAAATATTCGATACCATTGGGGGGACTGTTGATAAATTTGAGAAAAGATCATGTCTCAAACCCAAAGATCCAAGTCCAAAAAGGACTATATGTTCATATGGGAAATCAATATTCGATAAGGATAAAGAGATCTAATTAGTAATAAATTAGGACTCATATGATACTAATCTAAATAGAGAAAGGTACGTCTCTCATATGCCTATTTAGAGGCTCATATTTCTCTTCATTAGATTATCTTGAATAGACTTTCTCTAACTTAAGTATCAAAGAACTTATGGATCGAGGATCCCAGGCTTATCCAAGGTTTTTTTTGTGCTTGTAGGTCCGGAGGAAGTTCAACATTCATCAATTATATCTCTTTTTCTATAAGTAGGAGGGATTTTTTGTTGTGGTGGAAAGGTTTTGGAATATCTGAATAGCTTGAAACTTAACACAAGCGCTACATTTGGTCTCTTATGACTCAGTTATATCAAAATAAAAGGTAGTCTTTTATTTTAGGGATTTTAATGAAATTTAGTTTCAGTCTGAGAAATAAGGTGGTAGGGCTTGCTATCTAATGGCATTAAGACAATTCTAGAAGGCTATTAATTTATGTGGGTTACAGGATCTTACTTTTATGGGGGTTTCCTATGCTTAGGATGATGGGCATAAAGGGGATAATAACATTAGGGCAACATTAAATTGGTTTTTTGGTACAGCTGAGTGGAAATGGTTGTTTCCTAATTTTTCAGTTCACCATCTATTAAATCTATCTTCTTATTATGTTCCGTTGTTATTATATTCAAATGGAAGGGATTTTCAGCCGTGCCATTTCTCAAGGCTAGTCAGGTTTAAAGCCTTTTGGGTGAAGAATAGTGACTGTAAGGAAGTGGTTTAGTCTGGATGGCTTCAGGATGGAATGGGCATAGACTGTTCTCAAATGCTTGCTCATATTGCTCATTGTTTGACTTCTCTCAAAGAGTGGCATGATAAACAAAAATTCTAAAATTCCAAGTCTTAATTGAAAGCTGCAATGAAGCGTGTTGAAAAAGTTCAACAATAAGCGGGTTCTAAGGTTGATTTGTGATGATAAGATAGCTACTCAAAAGCAAGTTGACAACCTATTGGAGATTAAAAATCATACTAGGACTAATGTTTAAGAGCTATATGGCTATAAGAGGGAGACCACAACAACAAGTTTTTTCACCATAAGGCTTCATGTTGGTGTAAGAAAGAATTTGCTCCTAAAGCTTAAAGACTCTAATGGCAATTAGTGAGAGGATAATGAGCATATTTCAGAGGTGATATTTTTTAATTTTTTGGATATTTCTCTAGCTCTAGTCCTTGCAATTTTAGCAATGTCATAGCAGTTATTGATGGTAGATTGTCAGATAACTTGATTGAGAGTCTTAATGCTCCATATTCTGTGGCTGAAATTCATTTAACCTTGAACCAAATACATCCCGATAAAACTCTTCGTTTGGATAGGATGTTTGCCTTGTTCTATCAAAAATATTGGCATATAGTAGGTCCAACGGTATCCAAAATGGTGATGGATTTTTTGGATTCTTCTGTTGTGCTTGAGAATGTTAACCATAATTTTATGACTTTGATCCCCAAAGTTAAAAATCCTGAGTAGGGTTGGCCATGGTTCTTAACTCGGGTGATTTCGATTCAGAATTGACGGTTCATGATTCCACCTTCAGTGGAACAGAATCAAAACTGACATATCCTTTAGTTTCAGGTCAATTCTAGTTCATGGTTTCGTTTCATTCGGTTTAGTTTTTTAAGAAAGATATTTTTTAATAAATTAATTGTAATTTTTTAAAAATATTTTTTAATAAATTAAATTAAACTAAAAAAATAAAATGAAATAAATTAAAGGGATTTAACTTAATTTTCTTACCAAAAATTAAGTTGCCTACATATCCTCTTGGTAGTTCTCTTATTTGTTTTAATATAATTTACTACCTTACAATTTTAAATTTAATCATTACCGAAGCCGGATGCGGATATTGAAGTTCCTTCTTTGGTTATAAAGTTGTATAAATTATCATTTTCTTCTCTTTTAATTTCTTATTTCTTGAATGCCGCTTTAGTCCAATCATCTATACATGTTTGTGCCTCTAATAATTCGAGAACTATTGAAGATCAGGTCTTATCCAAAATACTTTCTCCCACACTAAATTCCTATTCAACAGCAAGTGTTGAAACCAGACTAGGTAAAATTTATTTAGCAATTTGTGAGAGGACAAAAAATGTATTTTGGTATCGACTCTACCATTCGAAGAATCTTTACCTATTTTACTATCACCAAACTCATAACATAGTTGTTAGATAAATGTCAAGTTCAAGAGATGAACCAGATGATTCTTGAGATCTTTTATATATTTGCATTAAGACACAATCACTCATACTAAGTTTAGATGGTTTAACTTGAACTTGACTGGTAGAAGAAGAAGAAGATGTAGAAGTAGGAATTTGGACATATTGTTTAAATTTCTCAAATAATTTTATTAATATTCTTCTAATTTGATTAACTATTAAGTTAATATCAATTTTATTATCATCAATCATATGTAAAACATCCATAATAAATACTTAAATAACCATTCAAACCATCTAATTCACATCTAGGATCAAAAATACATGCAACATAATTAATTAGTGGAATATATTTAAAATAATTTAACCATTTTAATTTTATTAATAAAATTAATTCTTTTAAAACAATATGATTATCATGCTCTTGTAATGCACCAACAATATTAATGCATTCAACTAATAATAAATGAGAAGTAGGGTAATAAACATCACTTAGAATATAAGTAGCATCATTAAAAACTTTTAAAATATCTAAAATTTTTGTACAAACTTCCCAATTCTGTGGATATAAATTAATTTGTGGAACAATATTGAAAATAAATGTGCACAATAAATTTCTATATCCATATGATTCATTTAGTAAAGCAAAAGTTGAATTTCAACGAGTTGGAGCATCTTTTGAAAATTGTTTTGGTTTTTTACCAATATCACTATATAATTTTTCACTTTTTATCAGTTTGACATATCTACTTTCAGATTTTAGTCAGTTAAACACCTCTATATGTCACATATTGATTCGTTAATGTGATGACAGGGGTTTAAAAATTATATTTTAGGCAAGTTCATGTGTTGAAATAGTAAAAACATAAGTTGATGTGCCAAAGTGAAAAAAGCTGACAAGTTCAGGGGGCTGTGTATGCATTATGCCTTTTTCCATACTTTTAAAAATTTTAGATGTAACCATAAAAATAAATTACTTTTTCAATTGGAGAAAGGAGCACATCCAAATATTTTAAACTATTTTGTACATATAAATTTGAAACATGACAAGTACATTTAATATAAAAAAATTTTACACCAATATTTAGTTGACAAATATTTTGAAGATTATTATTTAAAACGGTATTTGCAGCCGCATCATCAAAAGAAATTAATTTTTTTTTACTAAACCATATTCTTCTAAAATATTCTTAATCATTTTTAAAATATTATTGGTGGTATGATGCTCATCAAAAACTCCAAATACAATAATTCATTTTTTCATTAACCATTCAATATGTCATACCCACTCCACTAGTTATAGAGTAGGCATGACAAGCTGGCTGAGCTAATGCTGAAGAGAATAATGTGATAATGTAAAAACTTATATTACTAACAATATTAGTATTTATTAATACATGTCACATTCTCCTTTAAATATCTTTAACTATTAAATACAAGTTTATCAATTACATAATAGAGTACTCTTATACATGATCAAAAGGACAAGGCACTAAGATAATTGACTCAACCTCCACTAGACACCAGATGTAACAAGGCAAATCTATGTCTTATAGTCTACTGCAGCTACTCCAAAGGATATGTAAAAATTTAAATTAAAGGGGTGAGTATAAAAAAATACTTAGTAAGTGGATAATGCTAAATATAATTAGGAACATTAGTTATTTTCTATAGTAACAATATAAATATATAAAAACTACTATAATAAAAATTATAAGCTACTGAAATAATTCTTATAATTTATTGATAAACTAACTTGCTAGTAACTGAAATACTTCATAAATTTAGCTACACAGTTGCTATAAAACTGAAAGAACATTCATAATAATTTCGAGCCATACACTCATTAAATATATAACCAAAAGATTATGCTAGATTGCTGACACATTGGGTGCATGATGACGCTGAGCAGTCCAAGTATATATAAATAAATGCTGATCATACGCATGCATAGAGTTGCCCTCAAAAGGCTAACCACCCGATTGTACGCCTCAAAGACTATATATACAACCAAGTATTGTCCCAAAGACAGTTGCTAAGTAATATTGTTGATATATATATATACAACCAAGCATTGTCCCAAAGATAGTTGCTAAGTAATATTGCTGATATATATTTATATATATAAGATGCCAATCATCATGGTATAATTTAAAGAATACATATCACGAGTGTATAGATTTATTTATAAATCAAAACATTCACATTTATAAAATTACTAATAAAACATAATAGTTGAATCTTTAGCTGATACTAATATCAATATACTGCTGAGAATAATCGTTATATAAAATAATAATAATAATAAACACATGCTTGCTTTAAATTGCTTTAGCTGTATTAGTAACAAATATATTATTCTATATGTTCCCAATTTCTGATACATATGCTAAGCAAATTATAAAACAATAATGGAAAGTAAAATATTTGATAAAAATTATTTGTAAGGAAATATCAGTTAAATTATAGAAGACATTTTTTCGCTACTTTGACATTTTGTATATATATATATATAAGTTTTAAAACTAATATTATAAGTTTAGCCACTCACTTGAGCTTGCTGAACTAAGATCTAGTTACCTGGCCCTCACACAGGCTCTACAGCTGGGACAAGTTTTGATCCTAACATTTTAAGAAACAAAATTATAAATGAGTTTTTTTATCTAAATTCTACTCAATCTAGTTGATATATGGTTGGTTGGTATGATTTAGAGCCCTAAAAATGGTCCAAAAAAACTTATGCAAAGGTCTGGAGGTGTCAGAATACCACAGATGCGCCTCTTCAGTGCACTAAGGCACCGCCTCAGCTTACTAAGGTGCCTCCTCAGTGCTTATGTGCTGCCTCAGAGTACTGAGGCATCTCCTCAGTACTAAGGCATCGCTTGATTAGCATGCAGACAAACTGCAGCAACTAAAAACCTCTATTTTTGCACATTTTCACCAAAATCCAATACCAATACGACATCCTAAAGAGATTTACACTTATAGAGAGTCTATTCAAGCCTAACTAAAACCTCTGACTTAATCAAATTATCAAAACATGTAATTCTAACCAAAAATTCAAAATTTTAGAAATAAAATAAATGAATTTAATTACCTCAACTTGCTTGAATTCAACGAAATTTTGAAGATAAAAATTTTAAGGAGAGATTTTGATTAATGAATGGAAGCTTGAGAAGAAGAAGAAATGAAAGAAAATTTGGGTTGATGGAATCCATAAAAATGGGTTGGAAATGTGGGAAGGAGAAGATGCTACAATGCCTTTCTCTTTTTGTTTTCAAAATAAATAACCATTTAACCTTTCTATTAACCCTCAATAACCTAATAGGTCCTCAAATTATTTTATAATCCAATTAATTATCATAAATATGTTAACCTTATAACCAAGATATTATAATTCTCTCCCTCTAAAGAAATTTCATCCATAAAATTTGTATAACTATGAGTAAAATAAATAGGGATATTGAATCTACATATCTTCTTCTCTCTCCTATGTTGCTTCCTCTTTAGAATGATTACTCCATAACACCTTAACTAATGGAATCACTTTGTTTTTTAAAACTTTCTCTTTTCTAGCTAAGATTCCTATGGGCTCTTCTTCATAAGTCAAATCTTTCTTTAATTCTATTGGTTGATGTTACGGTAAGTGGTAGAGATTAATTCTATATCTTCTCCACCAACATCTTAGAAGTTGACCATAGACTTTGCTCCTAAATCAGAATTCACGAAAAAGACCAAAAGCATTGATAAGATCATCAACATAATAAAAAAATTCCATAAATACTATCACTGTACCAATTGCAATGCGATTTGGTCTTTAGCTTTTATAGTGTAACTTAAAAAATGACTTTTTCTTTGGATGGCAAAAGCTTTAGCCTTTTGTTTGTGCTGAAAATGATTGAAAAATTACAACTAACAAAAGCAAAAAGATAAGAACTTAGCTATAGAAACTCAATCTTCTTGTCAAAGAAACGTTTTTATAATCATCCAAAATAAAACCCATGAATTGAACAGCCGTAAAAACGTTAAGTTTAATTTAAAATAACCAAATAAACACGAAACAACCATAAAATTTTAAGTGTATATAAATAAATGCTGGTCATATTCATGCACAGAGTTACCCTCAAAAGGCTAACCACCCGATTGTACGCCTCAAAAGCTATATATACAACCAAACGTTGTCCCAAAGACAGTTGCTAAGTAATATTGCTAATATAGATGCCAATCATCATGGTATAATTTAAAGAATACATATCATGAGTATATAGATTTATTTATAAATCAAAACATTCACATTTATAAAATTACTAATAAAACATAATAGTTGAATCTTTAGCTGATACTAATATCAATATACTGCTGAGAATAATCAGTATATAAAATAATAATAATAATAAACACATAGATGCTTTAAATTGCTTTAGCTGTATTAGTAACAAATATATAATTCTATATGTTCCCAATTTATAATACATATGATAAGTAAATTATAAAACAATAATGGTAAGTAAAATATTTGATAAAAACTATTTGTAAGGAAACATCAGTTAAATTATAGAAAATGTTTTTTCTATACTTTGACATTTTGTATATATATATATATATATAAGTTTTAAAACTAATATTATAAGTTTAGCCACTCATTTGAGCTTGCTGAACTAAGATCCAGTTACCTAGCCCTCACATAGGCTCTACAGCTGTGGCAAGTTTTAATCCTAATATTTTAAGAAACAAAATCATAAATGAGATTTTTATCTAAATTCTACTCAATCTAGTTGATATATGGTTGGTTGGTATGATTTAGAGCCCTAAAAATGGTTCAAAATAACATCTGCAAAGGTCTAGAGGTGTCAAAATACCACAGATGCGCCTCTTCGGTGCACTAAGGCACTGCCTCAGCTTACTAAGGTGCCTCCTCAGTGCTTAGGTGCTGCCTTAGAGTACTGAGGCATCTCCTCAGTATTAAGGCATCGCCTGATTAGTATGCAGACAAACTGCAGCAATAAAAAACCTTTATTTTTGCACATTTTCACCAAAATCCAATACCAATACGACATCCTAAAGAGATTTACACTTACAGAGAGTCTATTCAAGCCTAACTAAAACCTCTGACTTAATCAAACTATCAAAACATGAAATTCTAACTAAAAATTCAAAATTTTAGAAATAAAATAAATGAATTTACTTACCTCAATTTGCTTGAATTCAACGAAATTTTGAAGATAAAAAGTTTAAGGAGAGATTTTGATTAATGAATGGAAGCTTGTGAGGAAGAAGAAATGAAAGAAAATTTGGGTTGATGGAATCCATAAAAATGGGTTAGAAATATGGGAAGGAGAAGATGCTACAATGCCTTTCTCTTTTTATTTTCAAAATAAATAACCATTTAACCCTTCTATTAACCCTCAATAACCTAATAGGTCTTCAAATTATTTTCTAATCCAATTAATTATCATAAATAAGTTAACCTTAAGACCAAGATATTACAATTCGCTCTCTCTTAAGAAATTTCATCCACGAAATTTGCATAACTATGAGTAAAATAAATGGGGATAGTGAATCTACATATCTTCTCTTTCCCATGTTGCTTCCTCTTTAGAATGATTACTCCATAACGCCTTAATCAATAGAATCACTTTGTTTCTTAAAACTTTCTCTTCTCTAGCTAAGATTCCTATGGGCTCTTCTTTATAAGTCAAATGTTTCCTTAATTCTATTAGCTACTGTTGCGGTATGTGGGAGAGATCACTTTTATATCTTCTCCACCAACATCTTCAAATTTGACCATGGACTTTGCTCCTAAATCAGAATTCACCAAAAAGACTAAAAACATTGATTAGATCATCAACATAATCAAAACAATTCCATAAATACTGTCATTGTATCAATTGTAATGCGATTTGGTCTTTAGCTTTTATAGTGAAACTTAAAAAATGACTTTTGCTTCGGATGGCAAAAGCTTTAGCCTTTCGTTTGTACTAAAAACGATTGAAAAATCACAGCTAACAAAAGCAAAAAGATAAGAACTTAGCTATAGGAACTCAATCTTCTTGTCAAAGAAACATTTTTATAATCATCCAAAACAAAACCCATGAATTGAACAGTCGTAAAAATGTTAAGTTTAATTTAAAACAACCAAACAAATATGAAACAACCATTAAATGATAAGTGTAGATAAATAAATGCTAGTCATATACATGCACAGAGTTACCCTTAAAAGGCTAACCACCCGATTGTACGCCTCAAAAGCTATATATACAACCAAGCGTTGTCCCAAAGACAGTTGCTAAGTAATATTGCTGATATATATATATATAAGATGCCAATCATCATGATATAATCTAAAGAATACATATCACGAGTGTATAGATTTATTTATAAATCAAAACATTCACATTTATAAAATTACTAATAAAACATAATAGTTGAATCTTTAACTGATACTAATATCAATATACTGCTGAGAATAATCATTATATAAAATAATAATAATAATAAACACATACATGCTTTAAATTGCTTTAGCTGTATTAGTAACAAATATATAATTCTATATGTTCCCAATTTCTATTACATATACTAAGTAAATTATAAAATAATAATGGTAAGTAAAATATTTGATAAAAACTATTTGTAAGGAAACATCAGTTAAATTATAGAAAATATTTTTTGTATACTTTGACATTTTGTATATATATATATAAGTTTTAAAACTAATATTATAAGTTTAGCCACTCACTTGAGCTTGCTGAACTAAGATCTAGTTACCTAACCCTTACATAGGCTCTATAGCTGTGACAAGTTTTAATCCTAACATTTTAAGAAACAAAATCATAAATGAGCTTTTTATCTAAATTCTACTCAATCTAGTTGATATATGGTTGGTTGGTATGATTTAGAGCCCTAAAAATGGTCCAAAAAAACATCTACAAAGGTCTAGAGGTGTCAAAATACCACATATGCACCTCTTCAGTGCACTAAGGCACCGCCACAGCTTACTAAGGTGCCTCCTCAGTGCTTAAGTACTGCCTCAGAGTATTGAGGCATCTCCTCAGTATTAAGGCATCGCCTGATTAGCATGCAGACAAACTGCAGCAACCAAAAACCTCTATTTTTGCACATTTTCACCAAAATCCAATACTAATACGACATCCTAAAGAGATTTATACTTACAGAGAGTCTATTCAAGCCTAACTAAAACCTCTGACTTAATCAAATTATCAAAACATGAAATTCTAACCAAAGATTCAAAATTTTGGAAATAAAATAAATGAATTTACTTACCTCAATTTGCTTGAATTCAACAAAATTTTGAAGATAAAAAGTTTAAGGAGTGATTTTGATTAATGAATGGAAGCTTGAGAAGAAGAAGAAATGAAAGAAAATTTAGGTTGATGGAATCCATAAAAATGGGTTGGAAACGTGGAAAGGAGAAGATGCTATAATGCCTTTCTCTTTTTATTTTCAAAATAAATAACAATTTAACCCTTATATTAACCCTCAATAACCTAATAGGTCCTAAAATTATTTTCTAATCCAATTAATTATCATAAATATGTTAACCTTAAGACTAAGATGTTACAATTCTCTCTTTCTTAAGAAATTTCATCCACGAAATTTTCATAACTATGAGTAAAATAAATGGGGATATTGAATATACACATCTTCTTCTCTCTCCCATATTGCTTTCTCTTTAAAATGATTACTCTGTAACACCTTAACCAATGGAATCACTTTATTTCTTAAAACTTTTTCTTCTCTAGCTAATATTCCTATGGGCTCTTCTTCATAAGTCAAATCTTTCCTTAATTCTATTGGTTGCTGTTGCGGTATATGGGAGAGATCACTTCTATATCTTCTCAACATGGACACATGCAAGACATCATGCACCTCAGATAGCTCTAGAGGTAAAGCTGACTGATACGCTACAGGTCCAATTCTTTCAATCACTTTATATTGTCTAATAAAACAAGTTCTTAATTTTCCATGCTTCCTAAATTGGACTATACCCTTCCACAGAGATATCTTTAAAAATACCTTGTCACCTATATTAAACTCAATGTCTTTTCTTTTTAAGTCAACATAACTCTTCTATCTGCTTTGAGCTGCCTTTAATCTACTGCAGACTAACTCAATTTAATCTATAGTCAACTGTATAATTTATGGTCCCATAAGTTTTCTTTCCCCTACCTCATTCCAATAAACTAGAGTTCTGCATTTCCTTCTGTATAATGCTTCATAAGATGCCATGCCAAGGCTTGCATGGTGACTATTGTTATATAAAAATTCCATTGATGGCAAGTGGTTATCCTAACTTTCTTTGAATTCCATCACACAAGCCCTTAACATATCCTTTAAAGTTTGGATAGTTCTTTCCGATTGACCATCAGTTTATGGGCGAAAAGAAGTACTAAACTTTAATTTTGTATACATAGCTTGTGATTGATTCTGCAAGAGTACGGGTCAAGTTGTAGTATAGGATTATAAGTCCAAGTATCGTCCCACAGAGAAGACATTAAGTATTAATTCACTTGATTAGCTTGCTTGTCTAAATGAATCAATTTGGTGAGTTTTTGAGGTAGTAAAGGAAATTAAAATTAAAACCAATTTAAATTTCATGAAAATAAACAATTATGTATACACTAGAGTTTCTCTTTTCACCTATATTTTATATTTGACTTAAATTCAAATTAATATAACCTAATTCATGATTTATTTTCAAGATGCTACCACTAAGATTCTTATGAATCTCTATCGAGTAAGTATAAGGTTAATTTATTAATTCAATTATAATTTAGAATTTATGGACTCTTGCCTCTCTATACCCTAATTAAGAAATCCTTAATAAATTTAAGCTCCTAAGGTAATCTAACTCACTAGACCGTTACCGTTACCGTTACGTTACATCGTTACATTCCCGTTTTCGTTACACGCGGCCGCGACCGCGATCACGGCCGTTACTGTTATTTAAAACCATGATATATATACAATGGTCTCACAAAAAAAAATATATAAATATATTCATCATGCTTTCTCACATCAACATATTCTCATAATCATAACAAATTATAAACGGAGAATATACCGTAAATAAACCAAAAGTATACCAAAAATAAATCAAAAGTATACCAAGAATAAACCAAAAGTATACCAAAAATAAACTAAAAGTATACCAAAAATAAACCCAACCATATACCAATATATATCATTCTTGCCACTTAAATAGCATATACCATCAACAAAATTTAATAACCATAGTTACTTGAAAATCCATACATGTAAGCATTAAATTAATAATTACTTACAACAAGCTTCTAAAGCTCTCTCTCTTCCCCGATACCCTTATAGCACACAAGCCTTTATTATAAAAATCTAACGATAAAAGTACGTTTTATGAAAAATCTACTAAAAATTTGGCAGATCCTCTCCTAAAATATAAATATCTCCCTACTAAAGTAGGGTTAATCCTGTAATAAAATAACTACACTTCTATAAACAATCTCCATTAGGGCTCAGTTATCCACCACACTACAATTACATTTAATTGAGCCTCAACAATATACTATTATTGGTAAAACATAAACATTGCCAAAATCACAATACATTCACATCAATCTTCACATCATATATATATATATATATATATATCGCATATAATAAAAAATCTTATACTAAGGTGAAATCACTAAGGCTATAAAAACCTTTGTACCTTGCTCTCTTATACTTCATAACAGTGATATCCACTTGCACTTGATTTATAACTTTCACCTTTTAATCCACTCACTACTATACAAATATATGCATCTTATAGAGGGGTCATAAAGAAATTTATTCAAGCTCGTATAAAGCATATACATGTATTTGTCTAAAATTTAACTCTAATGACTCATTTGGTCGATGGGTTGAGCTTGGTGTCCTTCTATCCTAACATGTGCAACGCACATTAACTATATGTTATGAATGTAACATGTTCTCATGTCCCGAGGAAATCTAATCCCCGCTCTGATACCACTTAATGTCACACTCCTAAAATCTCTTACCATACACATGGCATCAATTTTTTTTTATGTGAAATACATATACATCAACTCTCATATAATTACTTATGTAAACAAAAACTTCTACCCATCATCATTCTTATTACTCAAAAGGTTAAGATATATTCATG
The DNA here is from genome assembly GCA_949673435.1 of Macaranga tanarius. NCBI lineage: Eukaryota > Viridiplantae > Streptophyta > Magnoliopsida > Malpighiales > Euphorbiaceae > Macaranga > Macaranga tanarius. The sequence goes on along the minus strand of CATIWO010782724.1, from coordinate 1,963 downwards.
TTATCATTACAACACATGTAATATATCTTATACAAATGAGGATGATGTCTAACTGTACCAAGCTTGCCTCTAGCCCACCTGAGGTTACCAACAAATGCAACTCTGAACTCTATCTAACTATACCCTGAAACATATAAATACAAGGAAATGAGTTTGATACTCAGTAAGTAGTTATAAAAATAATAGTACACATATACCTATCACATAAGAGTTGATTTAATGAGGCACATAATCACATATATAAGATACATTCTAATGATCATAATATAGTCTTTCAATCCTCTACTAAGTTTATATATAATCACCATTAAGTTACATTACCATTGGCACTATATCGAGTGCGTACAGGAGTTCAAAATGAAAAAGGAGCAAGTGAGTAATAAAATGTCAAGCTCAATTAGAAAATCTTAAATATAGATTCAAGTCTAACACAAAACATGAAAGTTATAGAGGACTCTTTGAGTCCAATGGACCTTATAAGGAGTATAATTCTCATAATATATGTTTCTATATATATATATATATATATAAGATTTGAACTCAAAATCTTATTCAAAGAAATTCAAACTTCAAACTTGCCACATCAAATATTTTATTAATCATAAAAGATCAATCTCTTAAAAATTATGTATATAAAATAATTAAGATATTAGCAATATAATTAGAAAAAATTAAGATATTTATGTCAAAATTAAAAGTTTGGGAAAATTAGAAAAATTAATTATATTTATAATAAAAATAAAGTTATTAATTAGAAAAATATGTTCACTTTTTTTATTCTTTAGATATTTGTTATAAAATAACTGAATTTAAAGAAATATTTTTAAATAATTTTATCTAATTCAAATCTAATGAGTTTAACAATTATTTGAAATCTAATATGAAATATAATATTGACAAAATTAATTGAGTTTTTATAAATATAAAGAATATTTATTCATTTTTTATATATTATTTAAAATATATATTTAAAAATAAATAATAATTTATAATTAATAATACAACTAATAATTAAAAAATTAATTTTAATTTTTATATTAGTTTAATGAATTATATAGTTATTTTGGAAAATTAAATAATAAAATAATTTATATATATATGCACGCACACCAAAATGTTACCAAAAAGCCATAAACTCTTAATAATGAAATGATAAAAATATAAGTTTTTCTAAGTATGATGTAGTGGAAGTACGAGCAGATAAAAAGATATCACTGTCCTAGATAAATTTGTTTGAAGGAAGAATTTAAAAGGATTAGTTGTGAATTCGTGCAATTGAAAAATAAAATAATTAAATAAATAATTTTAATAAAATAATAATTAAATAAATTGAAAATAAAATTTAGTAAAATTTATTTTTAAATTTTTGTTACTATAATTTTTTTAATTATAATTAAATTAGTTTTAAGAATTAATAGGTTAGTATTGAAATATATATATTTATTTATTTATTTAAAAAAGCTAGAATTTTTATAATTTGAAAAAAAATGTTTAAATTATTTGAAGTAGAGAAATATGTGCTATATAAATATACTTAGAATTTAAGTATTATTAAATTAGTAATCAAATATTTATAATAATGTTTCAATTAAAAGATAGCACTAAATAACAATTATGAATCTTTTGTTTTTTATTTTTTTAAAGAAAAAATAGAATTTTTAAAGATTTGACACATCAATTTTTAGGGTGAATTCTAAAATATGAAACTACAAATGGATAGGAACAGTGAATAGAGGAGTTAAAAATAAAATAGGATTTTTAAAGTGATTTTTTAATATTTTTTAACGAAATACTATGAATTTTAATAATTCAACACATAAGTTAATATGGATAAATGCTACAATATGGAGAAAGATAGTGTCAAATTTTAGGCTTAATAACTTTATAACTCAGCATTTAATATATATATATTTTTTATTAAATATATTCTTTTAAATCTTCTCCAATATCTTAATTGCTACAT